>APFE030980873.1:84100-102619 GCA_000404065.3 Pinus taeda
CAAGGGTAAGAACAACGTGGTAGCAGATGCCCTTTCACGTAGACCAGCCACGTTGTCTCTTATGAGCTTGGATACAGACTGGAGAGCTAGACTCTTAGTAGAGTACTCCAAGGACAGATTTGCATGTGAGGTTCTAGATGGGCAGGTGGCGGATGACAGGTACAGGGTGGTCGATGAGATCATCTACTGCAGGGACCGGATCTTCTTGACTGAGGGATCTCAGCTCAAGAAGAAGATACTTCAGGCATCACATGATTCACCATTGGCCGGCCATCAGGGGTTTACCAAAATCTACAGGGCCATTAGAGAGAGGCTCTCATGGAAGGGCCTCAAGGAGGACGTACTCCAGCATGTCCGGGATTGCGACATTTTCCAGAGGAGCAAGGGGGAGATGAGCCATCCCGCAGGTTTATTGCAACCTCTTCCCATTCCGGAGGGGAAATGGGAGTGTATTTCGATGGACTTCATCACAGGGTTGCCCATGGTATAGGGCATGGGTTGTATCTTTGTCGTCGTTGATCGACTAACAAAGTATGCACATTTTTTCGCCATATCCACACACTACACAGCATCGCAGGTGGTCGCGCTGTTCTTGAGAGAGGTCTTTAGGCTACACGGTCTTCCTAAGACCATCACCAGTGACAGGGACAATCGTTTCATGGGCAGTTTTGGCAAGAGATTTTCCGGTTGGTGGGGACAGAGTTGACCCCGAGTACCAGTTATTAGCCCTAGACGGACGGGCAGACAGAGATAGTTAACAAGTGGCTGGAGGGTTACTTGCGTAACCATGTCAGTGGGCAACAACAAGCATGGCTGAAGTGGCTGCATCTGGAGGAGTACTGCTACAACACTACACATCACATGTCCATTGGTATGTCACCATTCTATGCTTTGTATGGATATCATCCTTTACCTTTCGCTGACGTGATGTTTGGTGATAGCAAGGCTCCGAGAGCCAAGATTTGGATCCAAGAGAGTCAGGATATTCTCCGAGCTCTCAAGGATAATATGGCTACAGCGCAGAACCAACAGAAGCTGTATGTTGAGAGGGGTCGGGTGGAGAGACAGTTTGAGGTAGGGGATTTGGTCTACCTACGATTACAACCATACCGACAATCGACACTGAAGTAGAAGGGGGATGAGAAGCTCAAGCCTCGCTTTTATGGGCCATACAGGGTGATACGCAGGATTGGACAGGTTGCATATGAGTTGCAGCTGCCCCAAGGCAGCAAGATTCATAACGTTTTTCATGTATCATGCCTGAAGAAGGCATTGGGGCAGCAGGTGAGAGTGACAGATGAGCTACCACCCACAGATGATGAGGGGCATTTGGTGTTGTAGCCAGAGGCTATTATTGATACTAGGGAGAGGCAGTTGCAGAGCAAGACGGTTCGGGAATTCTTGGTGAGGTGGAAGAATTTGCTGGATGAGGATGCCACTTGGGAGAGTGAGAAAATTTTGCAGCATCCATCATTTCAGTTGCTTGAGGACAAGCAACATTTTGTCGGGGGAGACTGTAATATTCCTAATTAGCCATGGCTAATTGGAATATTCGATTTTGCTCAATTTTGCCTTCTATAGTTATTAATAAATAAAAAGGTGAGGAAAGGGGGACATAACTCACTTTTTCAATAAAGTCACTCCCTAGTAGCACGATGTTGTGACTTAAAAGGGGAGCCAGGGGGGCCAAAGGACCACGTAGAGAAGGGGCCCACGTAGACACTTGGAGGGACTACGCAGATGGAAAGGAACATGTGGCAAGAGAGAGGCTACGTTGGAGGAGGTGGGCCTTAGGGTTTTGAGAGAGGCGAACGCTATAAAGGAGAGAGGAACCTCCTCATTTTTTCATTCGATTATGTTGCATTTGAGCTAGTCAGTTCAACTTAGAGTACGCTCTCTGTTTAGCCTGTCTGCAGCACTGTTTAGTGAATCGAGTGTCTCCGTTCGGAGATCTCACCTTTAGCCCCGGGGGACTTCGAGTGCCTACTCGGGCAAGGTAGTTTTCAATAGTCTTTTGTAGGAGGATCGATTTTTGAAGTTGAGGAGGAGCTGAGCATCTTGATGACTGTGCAGTCTTGAGAGAGGATGATGCAGTCTCTGAGTAGGAGTTCTGGATTGGGGTTTTGTGGAGGATTTGAGCTAGGAGATTGAGTAGGGGATTAGCCCTTGCATCTTGGGGAATTTTGGCAGAGTTTCAGAGGGTTCTATTCAGTGGCAGCGTAGAGCCTTGAGGGATAGCGTAGATCCTCAAGGGGGTGATTTTTGGGGGTTATCCATTTTAGAAAAGCTTTCTGGGCTTTTCTGGGTTTATTGAGCAGAGGCTGATTCCAGAGTTTCAACATTTTCTGAGGAGGAGAATAGCCCCAAATCCTCACTTGATTTCAGCAGTAGCAATGGCACAACAGTTCTCCGGCAGCTTGTACGCAGTTCAGAGAGAGGCCATTTCTTACCATTCTGAGTGTATTTCTTCGCTTGCCTTGTGCAAGTCGAGGTGCTATCTTTTTGATCACCTCCTGTACTCTTTTCATTACTCAGTATAATAAAATGGCTTAGCATTTCTCTTTGCATTTCTTGAGTATCTGCTTATATTCCATGTATTTATTTTGCACTACTGTTATTTTTATCTCTTGAGAGTCCATCTCTGGTAGAGTTTGCTTGTGTTTGAGGGATATCCCTGAAAAGGGATATTACACGGGAGTTCACCAAGAATATCAATGCTAGAATGAGTTTATGAAACTCAAAGGCATTTCCCAAATCAGGTCCGACATCACTACCACATAGCTTTCGAAAGTTAAGCTCCATTGAGGTAGTTACAAGTTTGTTGTTTACTATTCGAAATCCGGAATCCAACTCCCTCTTACTTTTGCAAATGAGAGGGTCTGCGCCTGTTAGAAAGAGGTCGTCCTCAGAAGGTGCCAGTACGGGAGCTCTATCATCCACAACCTTCAAGCAATCGTTTGGATTGGCGTCACTCCTAGTGAATCTTAACTTCATCAGACAACTATCAATCCTCTCATATCAAGCCCGGGGTGTTTGCTCTAAGTAAGACATAGAGAGCTTTCTTCCACCTGCATACTTGAGATTCCCAATCATGAATCTCAAACCCCTCAGGTTGTTCCACATCTGAGATCTTGCTACATGATGGGAATGGTCCCCTTGTAAGTTTTCCTTTGGTACATCTCGAACATGTACCTTCATGCTCTTCTTGAATTCAGGCATCCCTGTCACCATCTGACTCATATCGGGTAGGGCCCCATAATAAGCAGACCTTCGGTGCTATAGAAGAGATGTGACAACTGACTTGGTCCCTAATGGACTTCTCGCAACTTGATACAAATTGCCAATCCTTGAACCCAAGAATAAAAGAATCTTGAAAAATTCCTTTTTCAAACACATACCTTTCCATTGATGAATGCCACCTTGAAACCTTTGACTTCCGTTGTCGAAATGGACACCAGGTTCTTATTGACATCAGGTACATAAAGAACTTCTTGTTAATGAATTGTGCTACCCTGATTCAAATGAAGGGTAGCATTCCCTACACCCTTTCCAGGATAGGTGGCATTGACTCCAAGTATAATCTCCACGATTGTTTCCTTCTCTATCAAATTAGAGAGAACTTCCTTCTATCTAATGAAGTGCCTTGAAGCACTACTATTAATAAGTCAGATTCCCAAAGAGTCTGGAGGAGAAGTAGTGGAGAGGGCCAATATAAGATAATACTTCTTTAGCTTATCAGAAACAACATTTGATTCTTCATACATGGAGTTCCTTGCTTTCTTGAAGAGTCTCCATTTCCTTGATGACTTGCGTTCCTTTTTCTTTTGCCATTGTACCTGTCATTCCTTCAATCATTGAAGATGTCCCAAGAATGATTGTTATCATCATGAAGTGATGTGTCCCTACCATTCGGACACTCCTTCGCATAATGGCCGAACTTATTGCAAGCAAGGCATCTACCTTTCCTTCCATCCTTAGATCCAGACTCCTCATTGAAGTGATCTTTAGGTAGGCCATCAGATGCTTCCACTTCGCCACTTTGATAATATTCTCTGCTTTGACTTCACCCTTGGTGAATTTGAAGAGGGATGAGGAACCCATTGAGCGTTTTTGTCCTTTCCAACTATCTTCGGTGATTGCTCTTTCACTCTTGCTTGGGCTTTATCTTCACCTCAACTTTGATACCATGTTAATTTTAGGTATGTTCTATGCTAAGAGCAATTTATTTCAATTTTGCTAAATGGAAAAATTGAAATAAATTGCTCTTAGCATAGAACATACCTAAAATTAACATCAAAAAACAAGCCAAGACAAGAGGACACAAGATGTGGCGCCAGCCAGGGACAAACTCCAATGTGGGGAACCCTTGATCAATTCTTCTTATATGTTCTTCAATAGTTCAGCAGAGAGACAGATACTACATATACATCACAAGTCAGCATTTTGACTTATCAAAATAAGAGCGGAGATCTTCTCTAAGAAGATGTCACATGAGGTAGTTGATCTGGACTCAGGTGAAGGCATATTGCTTCAACTGATCCTCTAAGGTGAGTCCATCACCATGCTGCACCTCATCATCATATTGCACCCGTCACTGTGCTGCACCCATTCACTGAGCTGCTCTTATCACTGAGTTGCACCCAATCATGGCTACCCATCACGGTGCACTATGCTGCACCACTCACTGCTGTACCCACCACTGTGCACTATGCTGCACCATTCACTGCTGTACCCATACATGCTGCTATACATACTGTCTCCAATATGCTGTAACCATTTACACTCACCAACCATAGCTGCCTGCTATGGCTTGTGGCCTAGCAGAGCAGCTAGGCTATAGTTGCAGATCCTTTCAATAGGTCTTCAATGCAGTGATTACATTCACTGTTTATTACCTTTACCCTTTGCTCCATCCATCTGAATCAAAGTCTGCAACATACAACAATTTGTGCTCTTGCATTTATGTCAACGCAACCCTAATCATATGTTGTCCAATCATGCCTCGCTGAACACACATCTTTTAGCACACTACTTCATGTCATATGCTTGAAGCTGGACATTGTCCTTGTCCAAAACAGCGGACATATTAGGCATCATTTGGCTGTGGTATGACTGTGGCTAGGGCATGTTTGAATACACTTCCTTTTCACTGCATCTAGAGCTATTGAAGACTTCCTCTTTCCAGCTTATAGGTATCCTCTTCTCGCTGTGGATTAGGGCAGCATGGAGTCTCTCTTTTGCTGCAGAATAAGGCCAACATTTAGGGTGTATCCGGATTGTGACTAGGGCACACATATAACAATAGCTAGGTCTCTTTTGCGTGTAAAACTCACCTTTGGACAACAGATTGAGGACACTTTGAACAATGTATGGAGAGCCAACTCTATCACTGCGGTTAGGGCTTGAACTGACATCGGTTAGGGCACATAAAGACCCTACTTAAACTATGGCCTAGTTTCTTCAGAGATTGTGGATAGAAGATTGCGTCTAGGGTTAGGGCAGTGGCCAACTAGACTTGCTTTGGACAACGTTGAGTTCACTTTAGCATAAAGGCCTCCTTGTTGCATATTCACCTTCTTGACAACGTTATAGGGCATCTCCTTCAATGGCTATGATATGATCTTCCTTAGGGCAGCATTAGGGTATCATTAAGCTAGCGGTTAGGGCTTCTTCATACCAACGTTTAGCCTTCTCCATGATAGCATAGAGCTTTTTCCATAAGGCTTTTTCCATTAGGGCAACGTTATCTCTTAGGATCTCTCCTCCCACCAAAACCCAAAGACAAGTGGAGAGGAAGAGATCACAAGATGAGTCTGTTTGCAAATGACTAGCAAGCCACCTCTTTTTTTACTAAAACGTTGAATACTTATCGGAATCGGATGATCTTTATATCAATCCTACACCTCTCGACGAGAGGAATCTAAGAAAAATATCAGCTACCATGAATAAGAAGACCCACATGGAGTTTGACCTTAGTTGCCAATTTTAACAAACAACCTAGGTAAACCTACTTTCCTAGTGACGATCTCCATTCTGGGAGGTTTTTTGTCTCATTGATCCATTCTTGGATGGTTGACAGAGTTTTCCTCCAGTCTTACCCCAAAGATGGAATTGATTTTGTCGCTAAGATCTTAGGTGAGTCCTAGGATCGAGTCTATGTAAAAGTAATTTGGGAATAATCCTAACTATTTGGCGATGTTATTTTATTACAAATTGCTTGGTTTGCTGTATTATAATTGTGTCGTAAAAATGGGTAGTCTGTCAGGGTCTATTACAAATGGGTTTTCCCTCTTATGATGTAAAATATATGAAAATCATGATGTAAAGTGTCTTGAGGGTTGGAAAAATAATTTATCCACTCCTAAGTTAATTAATTAAATTTTCTGGCTCAAAATTAATTAAAATCCTAAGCCAAAAATTTAATTAATTCTAGGACCCAGGTGAATTTACATTTTCCAAAGGAAAAATTTGTTGGTCCTAAAAAATTAAATTTTAAAAGGTCTCAGGACTAAGGTAAATTAATTATTTTGCTCAATTTGAAACCTTTGATCCCTGGGGTGAAGTCAAAGTCAAATTTTTGGGGAAATTAACTCAATTTTTTTATTTATTTTTGAGTTAATTAAAATGCATTTAATTAAAAATTTTGAATTTCCCCAAATATTTGAATATTTCGATGGATGAGATTAAAAGAAATTTTAATCTTCATCAACGGTCGAGATTGCTTTGACGAGGATCACTCGAACTAGCTGTTGGAGGATTTATCTTTAAATATGAAGTCATTTGTTAGTTGATCTATCCAACTTTTGAGTCGTGTATTAGCAAGAAGCTCTTGTGTAATTTTTTTTGGATAATAAAGAAAGACTTTGGAGTTAAGTTCTGTTGGTGTTATTCTTCATGGGAATACTGTAAGATGTGTTGTTTTTATGCATAATTTTTTCTAAAGCCATTGATGATAGCTTCTAAAGAGTGATTTGAGTACAGGAATCTTGCTTAGTCACTAAGGTTTGAATAATAATTTAAATTTTGAATGTAATAGCAGATATCTCTATTTGTCTAAATTTTATTATTATTTTCTCTCTCTATTTTTGATGGCTGGATTGAGTTTTGCAAAGAAATCTTGATTTTAGATCCTCAGGCATTGGGGGAAGTTTTCAGTTGGACCAACCAACACTCGATCTGTGTTTTTTGAAGAGCCTAACTAGATTAGTTCTGGGCTTATCATAAGGATTTCGTTGGTGATACACGAAGGGTTTTGAGTTAGCACCTTTAAAAGTTAAAAATATTTTAATTTATGTGTAGCATAACGATAGATCTCGCTGATTAGACCCTACAGTTTGTAAATTTTGTAATTATTTTTCTAACGTGGGTTTTTTCTGGGTTTTAGTTTTTATCATTGTCTATATCGTTTGGGTGTTTTCTTGTTGACGTGCAGCTATAGATCTGAGGAAGAAATTTGTGTAGAGTCCAGATCTAGGCCCCTGGAGGGTATGATCTGGATCTTTGGGGTTTATCAACATAATTTTGCAGGGATATTATTTAAATTTGTGCAGTCCAAGAGTTGTAAAATTCTTAGATCTGGAAATTTTCATGAGGGTTTCAGGGATAAATTTGAAGCAAGTGGTTTCAACATTTTAATTAAAATTTCTGGAAATGTTTTAAAAAGTTTCTGGGTTACCATTTCTTTTGCTGATTTGTTTTTTTGATTTGCTGCCTGGGTTTTTGGGTTTGCTGCGAAATTTCGATTTTTTTTGGAAAGCCCTTATCCCTCCATTACTCCAACTTTCATTTGCTACCTGAGTCTTTCCCATTATCTGCTGTAATTTTCGAATCCGTTGCCCTCATCTCCTAAACTGTAGCTCCCATCAAAGTGCAGCCCTTGCCTCTCCTTAAAACCTGTGTTTTCCTTATCCATCTGCAATGTTCCCTCTCCCACCGTGTTTTTTCCTAGCTCGTCCTTTCTCCTTTTCTCTTTCGCAGCTCCTTCCATTCCATACCCTCGCCGTTCGCAGTCCATCCCCTTCGCTGCCATCTTTTGCATTCCGTCGAGTTGCCCGTTGCCTTTGCCGCCAGACCTTCATATCACAGTCCATCCCTCCTTGTTGTTGTTGGTGGACCTGCACAACTCAACAAAACATTCGACCCTTTTTTTATTTTATTTCATTTGTATGCATTAGGTTAGGTTTAGATTTTACTTTTATTTTATTTTATTTAAGTTAGGTTTAGATTTTACCTTTTTTTATTTATTTTTATGCTAGGTTAGTTTAGTTAGATTTTTCGATTTTTGTTTTGTTTTGTTTACATTTCATTTTTCTTTTTGTTTTGATTTTTTATTTTTAATGAAATCTCAAATAAAAAAATAAAAATTGAATCTTTTATTTTTATTTTTAAACTTAGATTTGTATTTCATTTTTTTATTATTATAAATTTTTGATTTGTTTTTTTATTTCAATTAAAAAAATATTTTATAAACATCAAATTTTTATTTTTAATTTTTAATTTTAATTTTAATTTTATTTTTTTTTTTAAGAAATTAAAATTTGATTTCTTCATTGACCATATTAAATTAATTGCCTAAGAAATAAGTAAATTGTTAATCTAAAGTTCCTTGGTGTCCTTTCGTGGTAGTGATTTCTCTATTGTCAGGTGTGATTAATGTTTTAAAATCGTTGACTATTGGAGAATGATAAATTATTCTAGATTTGGGTTATTAATGAAAATCATTTTAAATCTGAAATCATTGCTTAGCATTTAAATTTCATTATTCTTCACAAGATTTAATTGCTAGAATATCTTGCGTGATAAGGTTTTAGGCGTTAACATTTAATTGTTCATGATCGTCGCTTTGCCATATTTATAAGTTGCTTGGGATTACTTGTTTCTGTTTAGTCTATGGTTAATTGAATATAAAGGCACTGGTCTATAATTATTTTTATCTTGTGGTCGTGCCTTATTTTAATCTATCCATCTCAGTTGACCAATATCTGTCCATGGAGCAAAGGAAACGAAATTGAGCGGACTGGGCGGCAGCATTGAGAATGGGCGTCTGGGTGGCCTCATTAGCGCGACGAGTCGCACTAGGACGAGCTCGGCCTTCTCCGCTATGGGTTATTAGATGATTGCCATGGAGATGGGAAGTGGATGGGCTTGGGGGTGGGGAGGGCGAAGGGGAAGTTGAAGCAGAGGGAAGAGGCGAAGGGGGGTGGATGGCTCTGCCATGGCTACCTCCGCGCCTGCTTCGTATGCGGTGACACTGCTGCGGCATATTGCTTTGGGTTGGGTGTTGCAGTGAGGAGTGAGCTGAGATGGCCAAGTTATAGACTGGGAGCTGGACGAGAGTAGCCAAATTAATACTATGAATGACAGGTGGATTCAAAACAGGGATAGAGGCAGGGGCCGAGGCATCGACATGCACGGTGCAGTAAATAGAGTGGGAGAAATGAATCCCATTTCCCAGGTTGACACAGCTGAGAAGCTTGCAACGCCGCCTTGTTGCAGTGCGAGAGCTTGGCTCTGCTGTAGCAGGGTGGTAAGAGGAATTCAAAGGCGGAATGGCAGTTTGCTGAGGGATCAACGCCATGATATTAAACTTGCAGGGAGGATCTCGATCCGTGCAGCGGATTAATGGTGCCGGTTGCGAGGCAGAGGCCCGCCTTAAATTCCTGCAGGTGAGAGTGCGGAAGGCCATGTGGCTCCGCCACCTGCCAGACCGCCGTCGCATCCGCATTAATTCACCTTCAACTACCCGCATTCGGGGAGAAGCCTACTATTGTTATTGTTGTGTCCTTACATTATTATTGTTATGTAGGCCCTAATTATATTTTGACCCCTTAAACTCCTATGTATACCAAGGAGGTCTTCTCATTTGAATCTTCCAAGAATTGTTCATTTATGTGATGTAAAAGAAGGTTGCCCCCTCGAAGAGACTTATTTTCAAGTCGTTGATCTATCTGGTTACATAACATTCCTTGGGCAAGGCAAGTATGCGATTGATATCTTGAAGAGATTTAGGATGGAGGATTGTAGGTTGATGTCGACAACCATGATTACCAATTTGAGGAAGCTTAATGCTTCAAAGAGTAAGTTGGTGGATCCTACATTGTATCAGATGCTGATAGGATACTTGATGTATCTCATCAACACTTCGCCAGATATTTGTTTTGTTGTGAACACCCTGAGCCAGTTTATGGTGGAGCCTAGGAGGATACATTGGATGGTAACGAAACATGTGCTCAGGGGCTTGAGAGGTACATTGGAGTATGGACTCAGGTATGTTAGAGTTGGTGGAGTGTAGTTGCATGGCTTTACAAATTCAGATTGGAGAAGTAGTGTAATGGATAGGAATAGTACTTCAGGTTGTTGTTTTAGCTTAGGGGCAACCATAATCTCGTGGTTTAGTAGGAAGCAACATTTAGTGGCACTTAGCTCAACAAAGGCTGAGTACATGGCTATGATTTTGGCAGGTTATGATATTTGCAAAATGCTTTCAGGTTTATTTGGTCTTGAGATGGGGTGTAGGGCGATTCACTGCTATAATCGAAGCTGCATCAGGCTTTCGAAAATTCCAGATTTTCAGGACATGTCCAAAAATATAGAGATTAGGTAGGACTTCATCAGAGACTGGGTCTAGAGAGATGCCGTGTGATTGTAATACATATCCACAAATGAGTAGGTTGTAGACATTCTTACCAAAGCCTTGGTGAAGGGAAAGTTTGTTTTCTACGTGGACAAGCTGGGGGTGGTGGAGAATCCCTTGCTTGCTAGGAGGGAGTGTTGATTTTGTAGATTCGGAAGGTCTCCTGCATAGGCTTTTGTTTAGCTTGTAGGAGAAGAAGTCCTCTTTAGGTGGTTGTTCAAGAAGAACAACTAATATAATTTCTTTCCTAAGTTTAACTTGGGAAAAACCCATTAATTAATTTAATTGATTAATGTTGGCTAACTGATCTCTAAGGATAAATATTTAATTATTTAAGTGACTTAGATCTAATCTTAACCATTGATCTAAGTGGGTTAGGATTTAATCCTGGCCATTTATTGCTTTGGATATTGAGAGTTAGGGATTTTGCTCAATTTGAAATTATAAAATAAGCCTATGGGAAAGGATGGAGATACAATCATTTTGAAAAGATTCCAACAGACTTGTGACTGGCCGAAGAAATAAGAAAGTGAGCAACAAGGGTTTTCCGGAAGGGAAATTAGTTGAGGCCAAGCTTGAGGAGGGGAGAGGTCAAGATTTGTAGAGAGGCTGAGTTTTCTAAGCATGTCAAATTGGTGGAGTGAGGCCAACATTCTAGCTAGGGGCTGCATGGAGCAAGGCAGGTTGAATTCTTCCAGTGTGCAGGTTGTGTAGTTGAGGAGGCCAAAATTCACAGGTAGAGGCTGAAATTTCCCAGGGCTGAGTTAACTCGAGGGTCAAATTTCCTTAGGCCGAACTTCTCTTGGGTCGAAAGTCCATTGGGATCTTTCCAGGTTCTATTAGTATTGTTTTTCTGTGTATTTATGAGTGGCATTTTCCTTGGGAGGGGAGCCCTAAATTTTTGTAGAAAATTTAACGAAGGAGAATTTGTTTGGGGCACATTTACTATGTTTTTCAACGGCTGTTTTGTGATTGATTTTCGAAATATTCTGCTGCAAAATTATTGAGTTAAAATTACCGGAGTATTTTTGTTTTGTAGTTTTTAGAATTTATTTACAACAAAAAAATAATTTGCTGGGTTAAATATTTTATGGGGATACAATTGCTGCAAAGAAACAAAAATCTGAACCTGGTACTTAGAAATTAACCCAGATTCTGCTAAAAATTACCTCTGTCATTCTGAGCCAGTGATAGCTCTGCTCTTTATGCAGTCTTGAGCTTGTCAGAGCTGAGATTTTATTCTGCTCACACTTGTATGCAGTAACAGACCTGTCAGTGGTTGCTGGTGGATACAAACCTGCTTTTTTGACTCCAACTACTCTTCCTCTATGATCTGTGTGCATTATGCCCATTTTAGATCTGTGTGCCTAAATTGCTCACAGACTCGCAACATATGAAATTATAGAATTTTTGTCCACAAATTTAGAATTTCTGTCTATGAAGTTGGATCTCTACAACCAAATTCCAAGCTACTGTAAGGAAATCACATGTTCTTGTCAAGGAAACTATGTATTTCTAGGAAGTCGTAGAGTCCAAGTGACATTCTGTTGGGTCAGATCAAAACCATTGACATCTACTGATAGCAACCCCTAGGCATTCCTTAGGCTGAAACACAATAGAATTGATGGTGATAGAGTCTTCCATGTAATCTTTGAGTTCAGTTGAGGCGTCTATAGTGGCCGGGCACACAAGCTCTAGGCTCTCTTTGCATTCATAGAAATGTACACCTCTTTGCAACTCACTTGCGTCACATTTGTCTTAAGAGTTGAGAAACAACTTGCCATATTCATTGGTGACCATAGTGGGAGATAACACGCAGACTAGTGATGCAACTTCTCACTGGTCAATACACAAATTACTATTAGAGTGTACATGCTATTGGATAGGTTTACATATAATGTCGCAAGGATTCGAACTTCGACTTCCATGACTTGGTTGTAAATTCGTTTAATAGACTTATATTGAGCTGAGAAAGTGTATTTTGAAGCTGGGTTGACACACTGTATTTTGGGACACGACATTAACAAAATTCTGTTACCATTGTAATGGATGATTTCTGTCTTGAATTGTTGATTTTTCAAGGTCTTCTGGCTGATAATTACTTGTAATGGCTTTTTACTTTAAATCCACCTGTATTTCACATTCATCATTAAGCAATTACACGGAATATCTTCAACAATAGAACAAAAATGACAGTAGGATTATAAAGAGATAGCCAATCAAGAGACACAAGAATTTTACCCTGGGAAAACCCACTTGAGAGAAAAACCCAACAACCTTTTCCTTAGAGAAATCATTCAATTCAACAAGAGATACAATCTTATCTTTCCAGACAAAAGAGAGGTCAAATTGACCAAGAACAGACCTAGGTCAAATCTCCTCAAACAAAATAAGTAGCCTCAGAATTCGGTCTGCTGCCTAAGAGATGTATCTGCCCAGAATTCAGTCTGCTGCTCAAGAAATGGATCTGCCCAGAATTCGGTCTGCTGTTCAAGAGATGGATCTGCCCAGATTTGACCTTCTGTCTAATATGGTCTGTTGCCCAAGATGACTTTCCACATGTGAACAGAGAATACAAGAGTGATCGGAATTGCTTGCCTTGAAGAGGAGGATGAAATGGATTTATATAGTCATCCAAGGAGCCCGAATTGGTGTCACTAAAGGGGCAGGCCGACTTCATTCTTTTGGAGGGTTGACTTATCATTTTAGACCCAAAAATTCAATTATAGAAATTTCAAAATTCTTCTTTTGAAATTGACATGAAGAGCATGTCTTACATTTTTCATTATATATATCTTCAAGGGCTAAAGTATGAATTAAGAAGACCGACCATAGCTACAAAAATTCAACACCCCCTTTTAGCTAGGGAGGTATTCATAATGACTATCTAGATGTTTTCTTGTTGAGAAATTTCTCTAGGAAAAGGTTAAAACAATTCATCATTAACATCAACATCATCTGATTGCCATAATTTTGGTCAACAACTCTAACCCATGGTAAATCAACAACATCAACTAGTCACCATAATTCTGGTTAGTACCTCTAACCTATAGTCCGTCATCAACATCAACTAGTGACCATGATTCTGGTTCCTTTGACCCATGGTATACAGACCAATGTTGGTTCACTATCATCTTGGTCAACATCTTTGACCTATGGTGAAACTCCAAAGGCCTCACTCTATAATTCTAGGCCTGATGCTAAATGTGCCCATTCAACTTGTTTGGAGAGTCTGAGCTTGAGGCTGAAAGGCACCTACTCGACTGAGTAATGCTGGACCTTTAGGACCATTCTTCCTAATCCTGGTCAACATACTTGGCCTAGGAAGAATAACTGTCCTCTGTTGGACCATTCTCCCTAATCCTGGTCAACATACTTGACCCAAGAAGAATGACTGCCCCTGAATGAGCTAGCTATGTTGATGTGTCAATCCACTACTTGTGGAAAGCATCTTGCATCAACATCATGCTCAACAAGTCGTCACTTGGAGCCATTTGCCAATTATCCAAGTCGTCACTTGGAACCTGGCCAACACCTATGACCTACGGTGAAGCCTTGGGCTATTACCATTCCTGCATGCTAATTGAATGGTAACTCTCTTGCTCGATGCTAGAGACACTCATTCACCCACTTGGGGAGCACTTCGGGCCTTGATGCTCTTTGGGCCATTCTCCCTGGCCACATTTTTTGGTCCCTGGTCAATACTTTGACTTGTCTATATACTGACTTGAGAGAGAATGTTTGCACCTTGATGCAACAACATCAACACTCCCTCTGACCGAGGGAAGCGTTCTCAACCAATCTAAGCTTGTCTTTGAAGTATACAAAACCCCAAGATAGAGACTTTGTGAGAATATCAGCATCCTACTTGTTTATAGAAATGCATTCGAGCCTCACTGCTCCCTTCTGTACCATGTCTCGTTACTAGATCTCATTGTGCTTTGACCTGTCATCATGGTTGTCACTTGCACTTGATCAAACAATTCTACAAGTAGTTTTTGAAGCCATACTGCTTCTCAACCAAGCTGCAATATACTCGACGTTTATAGTACTGAGTGCGATAGATGTCTGCTTCCTGCTCATCCAAGGAATCACAGCGGAGCCCAAATTGAAGCAATATCTTGATCAAGGTTACTTGGGAGCAGGAGCGACATTTTTAGAAGCTCTCGGTTTGGGAGCGATTTTTTATATAATATATATGTTTTTATATTTTTTATATTTTGATGCATATATGTCAACAAAAGCATGTAGAATGATGAATTGGATATAAAAAGCATAAAAAACATAGATTGAACCATATGACAATAGTTATCTAGAAGTTATAATCTTCATCAACCATGTCCACAAGTTAGTAACATACAACATATTGAGTCTCATGATTCATCAATCTTAAAGTTTCAAGCTTTCAAAATTCAAGATATAACATTTATCATAATTGACCACCAAAGTTGTACTTGTAAGCTAAGTGTAACCATTACAACTAAGAATATCTAACATGAAATGAAACAATTTTCAACTTTCACGAAGCATCATATTCATAATTCATTACCAATGAGTTATAATTGCCAACTTCAAACTTCAAACTTAAATTATCATATATTGTTTACAAAAAATATCATAATAAATATGAAAGAGTAAACAATTATTAAAACTACTAGAAATTAGAAAAGACAACTAAACCTATTATCTCTAGATTCCTCTTGCCACCATGAGAAATGTCTAATTTCTGAGCAGGTTGTGGTGGTTTTCTAGGAGTCTCCTCTCGCACAATGGCATGACCAGAAACAGAAGGCACATGCCCTCCACGTGAGGATGTAGATGGAGGCAGCGACAACAAAAGAACAATACTTGGAACTCGAGCACTGGAACTACTACTAGATGGTGGGGGTGGCATGGTTGTTGTTGCTTCATCATCGTCTCTCATAAGTTCTGCTTCCAATTCTTCAATATGTATAATGACATCCTCCAAATAATCGTCTTCTGGGTGGTTGTCCCAAATTTTATATGTTGGATCCTCATAACCCTGATCACAATAATGACTCAACAACCTCAAGTTATAGTGCACAGAAACCAAGCTTTTTGCCCGGTTTTCATTGAGTTTGTTTCTTCTCAGATTATGTATGAAGCTGTAGGTGCTCCAACACCTCTCTGTAGAAGAAGTATTTACAACTTGTGAGAGAATTTTTTTGCCAATTTTTTCAAAAGTCCCATGCCGCCATATGCTTCCCACCATGTGAGAGCATCAAATCTGTCTCTATCTTTCATTGCATGCAAAGAACCAAACAAACTAGTGCAACTGAAGTGTCTGCTTAATTCAAGATGCAGATTAGCACACTCCTCCTTGTCAGGTACCAACTTGTCTAATGCTTCCATATATCCTTTAGATACCTCTGGATCTATATGAGGTTTGATCCTAACCCCACCCCTAGGTGTAGGTTGGCCCAACCAAGACGGAGAGTAGTATTTTGGCATAAGGTTATATGCCAAGTCATGTAGTGGAACATTAAGTTTACTCCACCTTGTACACACACAATTGTGAATCGGTGTATACAAGTTGGGATCATCTTCTTGAACAGTATATTTTATTTGCCCCAACATAGTATCCATCTGCTCATACACCTCCCCAATCACTGGTTTATTTGTATCTGCAAGATGAATCAGGCTATAAATGGGCTTGGTGAATTGCAATACTTGCCTCACATGTGCCCAAAATAGACCATCAAGAGCGGTCTCCTCCACCTCTTCAAAACCTTGCTTGTCAGCTACATTTGTAGCCCTGTCCTTTAATACCTGCCAGTGTGGATTTGATACCATGCTAGCCAATGACATTCTTACCTTCAAAAGGCCCCTGAAGGTGAGGTAATAGCTAGCAAATCTAGTCTTCGCAATCTTCAACAACCCCAATCTTGAGTGACTACAGAAAAACCCATGGGTATTGCTTTGATTTGTAATAAATTTTTTCATTTGTTTGCCTCTTGTACAAATCACCAATCCATTTGTATTGTTGGTTTTTGTTCTTAATAATATCATGCATCAAAAGGTTCATTGTGTGAACCAAACACTCGGACCAAAATATGTTGGGGTATTTATCCTCAATAATTGCTCCCGCTGCCTTACAATTAGGAGCATTATCAGTGATGACTTGGATGACATTGTATGGCCAAATACGTTCAATTTTTTCAAGTATTGGTTCTGCAATGTTGATTCCAGTCTTGAACTTCATATGCTGAAAGAAAGATGGCACCACTAGCAGACATAGCAAGAACACTTATCAATGGCTTGCCTTTTACATTTGTCCATCCATTAGATACAAAGGACACCCCATTGCTTAGTCCAAGAATTTGTCATTCTACTCAAAGAATGTGATATTTTTGCTTTTTCATGATCAAGTCCAACTGTTCTAGCCTTGTCATACCCAAGGCTCTTGTATCCTTTGGGGGCATCATTTATGGCAGAAACCATTTCATGCCAATAAGGTGAGCGAAGAACATTGAATGGTATCCCACATGCATAGAGAAACTGTTAACGGTTAAATTTTTGAATCCACATCATTCCTACACCCTTCGTCAAGGAAATCTGATATGGTTCTATGTCTTAAATAGATGTTTGTTCCTGTGCCTCCATATCCACTGCCATGGGAGGATGCGGAAGGATTTCCTTGTGCATGTTGATGTGATTGTGAGCTATGTTCAAAGAAACCCTTTGATTTTTTAGATTTGTATTTTGCTTCCTCCTCTTCCCTTGTGTATTTAGCTCTATCTATTGTTGACACATTTACACAAGTTTTGATTCCTATTGGTTTATCTTCATCCCATGGCCTTTTCCCACAGAGGTGCCTTCTAGCACGGTTGTATGAACCTGTGTAAGTTTTGTTGCAATGGGGGCATGCAAATTTAGTGGTTCCATCCTTTTTCCCTCCTACAAGCCTAGAGACATATTTCCACAATGGTGTTTGCTCTTGTTTAGTTTTTGGAGCCTCATCATGTTCACTCTCTTCTTCCTCACCATGGTACTCCTCTCCGGGTTTTCATCAAATCCACTATAACCCACTTCTTCATCCTCTTCATCATGATCAACCCTCCTACTCTCCAACACCATAATAACCAAAAAAGGAACCAAGAAGAATAAAATGCCAAGCCATATAGCCGTGATGTTTGAAGTTTTGAGTTTGCAAAAAAATGGAGGAATGGTAATGGGAAATGTAGGAATTTACAGGGTAAGTTCTTCAGACAGAACACCAAAAGGACACCGCTCACAAACAGATCACAGATCAATACACCAGTATTTTGACGTGGTTAAAACCCTCAAAGAGGGAGACAGTCCATGGCCTGAGCCAACGCGGCCACTTCAGGCAATTTATTAATAAAAGAATGAAAATTTACATAAGCTTCTTTCGTGAACGGTTAACCTACAAATGACCCTCCATGCGCTTTAAATAGAATTCATGGACCAATTGAGTGTCAAGCCACGGATCAAGTGTCGGTAATACCAAGGAGAGAATGAACCGTCGGATCACTACATATCGTGACCGTCGGATTGTAAGTTACAAAATGTACAATGGTAAAGAAACACACTTTACCTAACTCTATACTTAGACCAAGTTGAACTTAACTATTCCTATGTGTCGGAATATCCTAACATCCCCCCTTAAGAACAACTTGGGATAGGATTGAAGGATTTACAAATATGACACAATAGGAGAAGGAAGGAGGCGCTAGAGCCTATCCCCCCTTAGTGACAACTTCCTGAACTCCAACCATAAATCGAAGTTTAGTAAACTTCGCCTCTGTGAGAGCCTTTGTAAAGATGTCTGCAACTTGATCATCTATTGAATAATATTGCACTTCAAGAACATGGTCATGAATGAGCTTTCTGATGAAGTACAT
>APFE030980873.1:105041-121234 GCA_000404065.3 Pinus taeda
CCCTCCATGCGCTTTAAATAGAATTCATGGACCAATCAGGGGTCAAGCCACGGATCAAGTGTCGGTAATACCGAGGAGAGAATGAACCATCGGATCACTACATATCGTGACCGTCGGATTGTAAGTTACAAATTTACATAGTAAAGAAACACACTTTACTTAACTCTATACTAGACCAAGTTATACTTAACTATTCCTATGTGTCAGAATATCCTAACAGGAAATAGAGATTTTTATTTATTTATTTATTTAGCAATAAAGATAAAAAAATGCTAGATTAGAGTGTAGATCCTATCTCTTTGGCCTTCAATCCCAAGCTGCAAACTCTCTCTTGCTCTCTCCAATGGATAAAATTGTGAATAATGGGAGGGTCGAGGGTCTTTCTATCCTTTTCCCCCTCCTCTTTCCCTCCCTTTCCTTTCCCTCTCTGCCACTGGCCGTCGCCCCTCCCTCTAGGCCGCGCAGTGTCCTTTTTTGGCACCGACGGGACTGATTTTTATGAGGGGGAGCTATCACTCCCCAACTGCTCCCCCTCTTAAAAATCGCTCTTAGAGCGTAAGGGAGCGGTCAAGGAGCGACCACTCCTGACCGCTCCCCTAATCGCTCCCTAAAAACTAGGGAGCGTTTTTTTTAAAGTGAGCGCGCTCCCAAAATCGCTCCCCCTTTGGGTGCGTGCTTATGAGCGGAGGGCGAATTGGGAATGGGTTCGGGGGGGTGGGGGCTCTCTCCTGCAACCCTGATCTTGATGAACTCTTTTTGTCTTTTGCACTGTCTTCCCAACCTGAATTTGTGTCCCTGCAGCTGTACTTCATTGTTTGAGACATATCTCAAACCATAACTAGTTGTGCCATAACCAACTGTACCATGCTGGTACTTCATACATGTTGAGCCATATGCCTTGGCTCAATTATAAATTGATCGGCTACTTTCCAGTTACCCTAATTGGGTGCTCTTTCTGAAACAAATCTTGCTGTGGCAATCCTGGCTGCTCCCTCTACCACTGCAGCTTTGTAGTTACTATAGCATATCAGCTATCTAGCCAGACATTCTCAATGACAGTCCATCATCCCAAAAATCTCTGAGGGATCTCAATAGTATGCTTCTTTTGATCAAAAGGAGGTAATGCATCAAATCTAGGTCCGTCATCTTGAACTCAGAGGTCAACTTCCTTTGAAGCTATAACAAGGTATCTCTGAGGAAGCCCTGACTTCCTGACTGCTCCATCTGGCAATTGGAACAAATTATTTTCATGATCCTATCCCTCTTTTTGGGAGAACTTTCTAGTTTTAAGTCTCACTTTGTACTTGTCTATGCCGCCATCTGCTGCACGCTAGAGCATGTAGATCCATTTGGAAGTCATCACTAATTTTCCTTCGGTGCAATCAAGGTATACTTCAAACTCGCTGATCTGCTTGCTCCCTCTAACAGCACCCTACACCCTGTTTATGACACACAAAAGTGCCTCAACTACTGGTATTAGCTAATCTTAGTAGATAAGGAAGGGCTTAATTTAGCTTTAAAAGCAGCACTTCTCATATGCAGACAATATCCTGGTTAAGGACATGTTGAAAACAGCATGAAAGCTAAAGATATGTCTGTCTGAGATGGGTGCGCTCCTTCATGCTCATCCATTTAATTCAAAACAGGTCAGAATTAGTACAAGAGGTGCTAGTCTAAGGCTAGTCAAGATCTGTCTTGGTGTGTTTGTGCATCATTTGTGGAACTTTGTAATCGACCATGGAATATGCTGCCATGAGTACTTTGCTGTTTGAAGTCTAAATATATTCATCTTCAGCTGTATCTGGCTGTACTGTAGTTATTCTGGGATTGACCAATTTGCTTCAGTTTATTTTAATCAAACTGGGTGGTCCTAGCATGCCAAACAAAACATGTAGAGGGATTGCAGTATTTTTTGATGTTTCTGTTGATGTAAGGCCTCTGTTTTAAACATTGAGACTGATAAACACTTCCATTCTTATGATTTAGAGTCTAGACCATAATGCTATGAGGAAGAAATGTGGCAAATAGACTGAATCTCTGCTTGAACAGCTTTGTATGCGTGTTGGCTTCTTGAAATGTGGTGGTCAAAGATTTTACTATTCATCAACTTCTTGGTTCTGACTGACATGCCTATATTCACAGTTGATTCGAGATGAAATACGATCTGGGAAATCAGATAAAGAGATCTTTCAAAAGCTTGAAAAGGATTATGGAGAGACGATCTTGTATGCTCCTCGGTTTGATATGCAGACTGCTGCACTGTGGCTATCACCGGTATATAACAAGTCGTCTTTAGTATTAATTCTGTTTTTTTTTCATCTTCTATAGAAGTTGGTTTTTAATTCCAAAATATTTTCGAGCACAGTTTGTGGTAGGAGGGAGTTTTGCAGCGCTTTGGGCATATCGAAGGCATCGACAGAAGACTAATGTACATATCATGGCTCTAAGGCTACTTGACAACATTCCTTTGACTGGGAAGGAGAGGGAAGCGATGCTTGAACTTCTGCAACCTCCACCTCCAAAGAAGAAGTGGTGGAGTGCTTGAAAATGTCTCCCTCTTCAGTGCTGTTTGCTTCTGGGTTTAATTTTATAAATTTGATTTGTTTTAAGTGATGCCAAGAATACACTATTTTGTAATATCCAAAGTAGAATGGATAGAACAAATCAATCTCAATGCAAACGCTTTGGCATCTTGCCAACTTATGTAACAGAAAAGACGAAGCTCTCCTGTTTCCTCTCAGTACGGATGAGTAGCATATGTTACATGACTCCTTCCATAATAACTAGTCGGTGGTTATGCAAACTAACCTTGGGCAATTTTTTACGATAGCTATATATAATATTGGCAGTAGCTGAAGAGAATTGTCAACTTGCAAGCTAGCCAATGGGCAACCAAGAAAAGCTCACCAATCAGAAACATCTGGACAAGAAGGAAAAAACACACCACGTTATTGGCAACATCTAAAACTCAAAAAGAAGGAAACATAAAAAACTAGTAAAGATGGAAACATCTCTATAGTTGTTTTATCTAATAATGCAAATGATTTTTCTCTCATATATTTTGTAATTAAAAATGCATAAGGACAATGTTTGCATTGTTTATAAAATGCTCATCTCTCCCTCATAATAAGATGAGGTTATTGTTTTCCAGATGTTATTCTCTTTTTCTGTATCTTTTTAGATCTGCATGTAGATCAATTGTTATCAGCCTAGTTTTAAAAACCGTTTTTAAAAACCGGTTACCGGTCTAACCAGCCGGTTAGCAAGCCTGCCAGTCTAAACTGGCCAAAAAACCCTGTTTGAATGCCCATTTCTCCATTTTTTTGCCCTAACCAGTGAAAACCAGCCAGTTTAGGACGGAACCGGCTGGTTTGTATCAAACCAGCGAGTTCCGTCCTAAACCGGCCGGTTTTAGGCACGCCCACCGTAAAGTTAAAAAAGCATATTTTTGATTGTGTTTCAGGAGTTTTGGGGGGAAACTAAGGGTGTTTCAACCCTAACAATGTTGGCAATTAATGGTAATGTTAAATTCTTAAAGTAAAAGTGACATTTTCTTTTACTTAAATTTTTAACATTACCATGAAATGACTCAGGATGTTTGAGAGTGGTTTTGACCTCATTGGGTTTCATATGGAGAAACTAGAATTTTAGATTTCACTCAAAATTCAGCGGACTTAATGGTTTTCAGGATTTCATGGTTTGGGGGTAAACAATAAATGCAATCGGAGCTCCAAATGATGAGCAAAACTTCTGATCTAGATCCCATTGTGTGGGACGACATTGATCCAACATCAGAATGGGTGGAGGAGACTGAAGAACCTGTGTTTGAGGCTGATTTTGATATTGACATGGCTTTAGCGGGGGATGACGCAGATTATGTGGTGGCATCAGAACTAGGATCAGTAGCGGCATCAAGGAAAGGCAAAGAACCAATGGAAGGCCTAGTCATGCCGTCGACAACTCGTGTTCCATTAGGCCATTCTATTGTCAATTGGTGCAATTGAACACTGAGGTTCAGATAAGCTGAGGCATCCCAGACTCCTGAAACCAGATGATCTATGTAGCTCCTAATGATGATCTGTGTCTATAGTGGTGATGAACTTGAGATTGATCATGTGTACACTGTAGACTTTAGTAGGCAATGGCCTCAAGCTTGCAGCATTGTTTTTGCGACTTTAAGGCCATTTAGAGCCTATTTCTTATGTATTTATGCATTTTGTCGATAATATGTATGCACTCATGGGCATTTTGATATACAAACCTTACATGGTAATTAAATGAGCAAAATTTGCATTTTTTGTTCTATTGCCTTGGAATCATGGTTTTACATCTTAAAAATAGTTTTGTTTCATTAAAAATTAATTATTTAATGTATTTTTTAAAACCGGTTCGTTTAGACCAAACCAGTGCCGGTTAGACCGGTTCCGGTCGGTAAAAACCGGTTCATTAAGTGGACCGGTCTGGTCACCGGTTCCGGTTTTAAAAACTATGGTTATCAGAGCATAAGATCTTGGAAGCCATCCACTTCAAAGATTTTTTTTTTTTGGGATTTGTGGCTTAACAATTCAACACCTTTCTTAGTGCGCCCTCCTTCCTTCAGATTCCCATCATAGATTGTCGCTTGAGGTCATATCTTTTAATTCCTTTAGTGGATGAAAATCATGCTGCCTCATCGAGAACCCTCAACCGAGGACTCACCAGTCCATGATTTAGCCATGGCTATTCAAGAGCTAATTACGCTGCAACAACAGAGACGCCCTCTTGGACAAATGCAGTTGGATACATGCTTTCAATTGCCCAAATTTTCGGGCCAAATGAATGGAGAGGTTGTCGATTCTTGGCTCCACAGTCTCTCTACCTATTTCAAAACATGTCCCACGATGGAAGAGGACATGAAGCTTTAAATCCCCAGTCTTCAGTTGGAGGGCCTGGCGCAAACATGGTGGGATACTCAACTCGAGAATATATCCTTGGTTGTTGAGCTCGGAGACCAAGCTGAGACTAGATCCACACTTACCACATCTTGAGATGATTTCTGCCAAGCCTTAAGAGCACATTTTTACCCCACGGGATATCTTCAGAATCTCCTTTTCAAATGGTTGCAACTCCGACAACTACCGAATCAATCAGTGCAAGCATACATTGATGTATTCTGCAAATTGTGCATTCAACACCATATCTCTGATCCAGAAGAGATATTAATTATTAAATTTAATTTTGGTCTGCTAATGTTTTTTCGTCTAGAAGTTGAGCTGTTTGATAGTACTTCCTTGGACAAGGACTTTATTCGGGCCTTGGTTGTAGAACGTAAAGTGGCTCCTCAAACCCAATTTCCTGAAACCAAAAATGGTCCATCTCCTGCTAGTCCATCTAATGTGGCTCCTGACTCATCCTACTGGTGTACATTTCATAAGACCAACTCACATGCTTCCACAAATTGTGTTGTGTACTTCAAAATATGCACCCCAACAAGACTTTTTTTACAGAGGTAGAGCAACCAAATTCCTCTACCTCACTTGCAGTTGTTTCTCTTGACAATCCTACCGAAGTAGACCCCTCTCTCATCCTTATGACTGCTAATGAAGTTGGAACCTCTGTTGCAGCCTGCACCTCTAATTACCCATAATTGTCAAATCAAACTTGAGTTTGTGATTCTTATCCTTGACAATGGGAGTCAAAAGAATCTTGTGGCACAAGACTTGGCTCACCGCCTTAGCCTTCCCACCACTCCGCACCCCAACCCATATCAGCTAGGTTGGGTTCAAAAGGAAGGCCCTCGTCTTACTGTCTCCCAACGTTGTGCTGTGACCTATGCTATTAGTACTTTTCGAGATATTGTGGTATGTGATGTTTCTCCTCTCGATTGTGTCGATTTGTTGCTTGACATTCCATACCAACAAGCTCGAGATGCTGTTTATCATGCTAAAGATCACAAATACCACTTGCAACATGAGGGTCGCACCTATGTGCTCACATCTTTGGCCCTCACATCAATCCAACTAGTGTGGAAAAAGTCTGCAAAAAATCACGATTTTTTGAACTAAACGATTTAATTCCCCAACTTTTTGACGACTTTTTCACAAAGGAAAAAATTGCGATTTTTCATTATACTCCCGATTTAATCGGGAGTCGACCCAAAAAGTCGGCCTCCTTTCCCAGGCCGTAGATAAAGAGGCCGCAAAGGTGAAAAAACTGTAAATTGAAGCTTCCATCCATGCATTTTCAAGTTATTGCATTGTATTGTTTGTCATACTTCTTGCGAGCATACCAGTCTCATTTGTAATCTATTAGTTTTGAGGTTAAGATATGTTTTTGTTTTCCAAGGAAAAACAAATCTTTATACTTCATATTTCTAGTTAGAAAGCAAAGTATACATTGGCCAAGCCTCCAGGCTTCAGTGATCCAGACTCTAACAACCATTGCCCCTTCAAAAGATTACAAAAGTACCAAAAGGATAGGCATACAACAGCCTTCCGTAGAAAGAACCCCACACCATCAAAAACATTGTTACAGTTGTTGAATGCTTTTAGAAGAAACAACAAAGAGGAGGTCATGAAGATCAAACAACAACAATCTGTCCAATAAAAACAAAACCAGTGCCTAAAAAAAGAACCCATTTTTCAAACAAGAACAAAGTACCTGTGAAATCTTGTGACAACAAAGATCCTTCCTGCAATGAGAGCACGTTTTGAAAGGGAATCTTCTTTAGTGGTGAACTTCCTGTACATGTGGGGAAAGGTTATGTATTAGAAGTGGATTTTACCTCCAGGAGTTTTTGAATCATAGATGCCAAGGCTAGGTTAGTAATCTGACATCTACTGTTTTCTCAAAAAATAAGCAGCTTGGAGTCACCAAGCGTTAATTTTCACATCTACTGTGATACTCACTATTAATTTTCATTGGACCTACCACCTGACACCTTATTACCCAAGCATATTACAATCTACTGAATAAATGCATGACTTGTTTCTTAATACAATTAGCGGAAACAAAAATTAGAAGGGGAAGAGGATCTCAGTGACTGATTACTTGATGACTTTTAGATGACTCATGATATACATTTACTATATTTTTTGTTGATATTTTGACTCTTGAGAGTTGAGACTCAGACAGGACTCAAAATTCAGGAGTTGATTCATTATTTTGATATGTGATGTAGCACTAGACTTTATATACATATTATATATTAGCTTTCTTTACATGTTTATGTGGAAATGCATTGATTTGATGTTGTGGATACTCTAGATGTTAAAAAAAATTAAAAAAAATGAATAATTTTGGGTTTTTAAAATTTTGCCGACTTTTTAAAAATACTCCCGACTTTGACGAGTTTTTCAACTTTTGGACCCTTGCCAAATTAATCCCGACTTAAACTTTTTCTACATTGAATCCAACCTTTTACTGGCAAAGCTGCCATTAGGAAAGTCAATATAAACCAATACATTCCTTTGTGTTTGGTTCACTCTGTCAAGCCAAAAAACAACACCAACCCAATACCCCCCTGCCATGGTTCCACTACAACTAGAATTTGCAAATATCTTCACCAAACCCACGGTGTTGCATCCCCAATGCTCTATTGAACACCAAATCAATCTTATTCCAAGTGCTTCCTTATCCACCGCCCCATCCTTTTGCCTTGCTGGAAAACCATCAATTGGACATGATTCATCAAAGAAACATGTTGTCAAAAGTCAGACTAGACACAAAAATATGCAGGTTGTAAAGAGATATGCAACATCCAATGGTGGTAATAATGGGGTTCAAAGAAAGACATCAATGGTAGCAATGGATGAAAGCTCAAGTTCAGATTCTAGTCGTAAGAGTGCCACACAAGTTGGGGCAAAGCCATTGTGAACAACTTTTCGGCAGAGTGTGGATACTGTATTCAACAGCAGGAAAACAACTGAAGAATGGCAGTCAATGAAGGGCCCTGTTCTCAAAAATTTGAAGGGCCCTGTTGTGGAAGATTCCGTGTTAGACAAGCAACCTTTTGCTTGTTCTCAAATTCATGCCACTTTCTATGCAGGAATAATCTCAACAGCTCACCGCTTCTGATGGGCAAGTGTGCAACGAGTTCTGCTGTTTCACAGGGGCAACTCTCACTGAGCAGAATGGCACTGGTTAGGGGTGCCAATAACCATTGCCAATGTGGCTCCTGAATTATCATATGTTGTTGGTCAGAAGGGACACACACCAGTGCACACCCAATGGCTGACAATAGAACCATTGAAGCATAATTTCCCTCCTTTGGTGGAGGAAGCCAGGATGCTTCCCACTCTAAATAGGGAGGAATTGGGCAACCAAGAAAGGCTCACCAATCAGAAACATCTAGACAACAAGGAAAAAGCACACCACTTGGCAACATCAAAAACTCAAAAAGAAGGAAACATCAAAAACTAGTAAAGATGGAAACATCTCTATAGTTGTTTTATCTAATAATGTAATTGATTTTTATCGCATATATTTTGTAATAAAAAATGCATAAAGAGAATGCTTGCATTGTTTATAAAATGCTCATCGATGGTATTGTTTTCCAGATGTTATTCTCTCCTTTTCTGAATCTTTTTAGATCTGTATGTAGAAATCCTTTTTAAAGGGGATTGATTCTTTTTCTTTTTAGTCTATTGCAAATTAATTGTAAAATGAATGCAAATTCGAAGCATCAGAGAACGTTGATGCTGGGGAAGGTTTAGTAGCAATTACAGTTATCTACAAGAGATGTGGGCAGGGTGAAATACATTTATTGGGGATTTTGGAAAAGCTCATGGTATCCAGGGAGCTTAAGTGACTGAAGGAAGGATATGCTATCCGATCTTTTCTTCGACTATTACTCACTTTTTTTTGTTGTGTGGTTTCGCCGTATTGCTTTTCAAAAATAGCGTAAATTACGAGTATTTTAGGCTGCATTAAGATACTCAGAGTTTGCTAAAAGAATTAGCAGAGTTATTATACTAAATCAAGCGGACGGTTGGCTTCCGATTGGAGACATTATTCATTTCTCTCGCCTGATTTATGTCCATTTTCTTGAACTTCTGAATAACTTATGTTTTAAAGTGTTCATTTGAATCATTTCTTAGCAATCCTTCTTTAAAAAAGCTTTATATGGATATATTTTAGTTTTTAATTTGCAATAGTCCAGTGTTCTACATTAAAGGATGATGTATCTTTAAGGTCAAAACACATACTTATGATCTGAAACTTGAAAGATAAAAGGATGATGTATATTTAAGGTCAAAACACATACTTATGATCTGAAACTTGAAAGATACTTGAATATGGATTAATTATGGTAGAGGCCTCGCGTGTTTTCCGATCTTTATTCTTTTTGTTAAACCATTATGTAAACGTTTTGATGTTTGAAGAACTATGCACATCCCAGAGCATAAGCAGTTTTCAAAATAGAAATTTACATATGAGTATCCATATGCACTAACCAAAAATCTAAGCAGATAACATATATTTTCATCATTGTATATAGATTTTAGATTCAAAACATGGCAAGATTTTCAATGGTGCAAGAATTATCTCAATCGAAGTTCATATGCATGATTTATACCTTCTACGAATAGATCTGCTACGTTGGTTGGCATGGTACTAATTAGATGCCATGTCAACCCCCATTACTCGCACATGTGGAGCTAACCAAATGTGTACTTTCAAGAAGATCCTAGAGGGTCCACAACTCTAACATTAATTAAGGGTCAAGGTGTGCAAAAACCCTAATCCTAACCCTAGATGATTATTAGTTTGTTAAAACTAAGCTGCTAGGAAGAGAAGGGGTACCATTCTTTTGGTGTCGTTATTGTTCCATAGTTAAACAAAGCATCTCATAATGGGATATTGAAGCATTGTAGATGAGGTAGAAGATTATGTGGCAACCATTCAGGCCACAATATCTGTGGATACTCCATAGTAAATGCCCCTTTCTTTGTACTCACATTTCATAACTAAGAAAAAACAACATAACATATGCCTCACTTTTTAGCCAAGTTTTCTCCTATATTGGGTACTTTCAAGAAGATTATAGAGGGTCCAAAACTATAGCAATAGGGCATGAGGCACGCTAAAACCTTAATCCTAACCCAATTTGACTATTAGATTGTCAAATATTGGGCTTCTAGGAAGAGAATAGTTTCCATTCTGTTGATATTATTATTGTTCCATAGTTGAGCAAACCATCTGGGAATGGGGCGTTTAATCTTAAATAGAGAAGGTAGAAGATTTTATAGCAACTATTAAGGCCACAATATTCATGGATATTCCAGAGTGAATGCCTTTTTTCTTTCTACTTTTATCACATAAGTGAAAAAGAGTAAAGCATAAGTTTCATTTTCTACCTATTTTTTCTCCCATATTGGGTTTTCCAGGTCACTTCTTGTATTTGTGTGGAGTGTTAATTTTCTTATTTCTTTCATTTCGGTTTCGGTTATTTCCATAATTTTGAGCATGGCACTGGTAATATTGAATATGAGATCTAAAGTAATAAACTACATAATAAAATACATAAGAATATTGTAAGATTCATTATGATGAACTATTCGAGTGGAATATAAATGACAATTTATAGATCATATTGGTATCATAACAATTTTATTTGGGTTTTTTTGTGGGAAGTGGTAGGATCTAGGAATTGGCTTAAGAAGGAAGCCTTAGAACCCTCACCATGTTGAATGAGTCTAATCATAACAACCCTTGTGATGTGGTAGAGGAGAGATTTTCAAAGTTGGAAGAACAAGTTGTTGATATTCTCACAACATCATCCTCCTCACGATGGCTCTAGTGAACAAGTTTGAACCTTTTAGGAAGGTTGGTGGCTCTAATCCATAAGTTGGATTGGATAAGAATTTGGGAGATAATGAAGACCTTGAAAAGAGCAAGAACAAGAGTCAGAGAAAGAGCAATCAAGTTCTAGTGTCATCACTTCTTCACCATGGTAATTAAAAATGGAAGTGAAAGTGGACATGAAACCCTTCGAAAGTGAGATTGATGCTATTAACTTGAGTCATTGGTTGCAACAATTATAATTTTATTGTAGTGTCGATAATGTAGAAGAAAGCAGAAGATTTCATTTGCATGACTAAAAGTAGAGCACCATGCCCTAACTTGGTGGGAATGCCACATAGGCTCACATATGTTGGAGGGTGATCTACCAATAACTAAGTGTGAGATATTTAAAACACTCACCAAGTCATAATTCTACCCTATTGGGTATGTAAAGGATTGGTAGATTCGTTAGGGAGAGGTAAGGGTAGAGTGTGCACACCAAGTTTAGAAAAATGGTGATTATGTTGGGTATATCTTTCAAGAACATGGACATACTTCTCATGTATATGGGGGGTTTACACAATCATTTATTGAAGTAAGTGGTGCTGTCTAACCATAGGGATAATTGATGAGATTTATGTGCAAGCACAATACTTAGAGAATATAATAATAAGAAAGGATAACCAAGTGGTTCCAAATAGGACGACCACAATGGTGCTTCCAAGGAGGAGGGAAGAAGAATAAGAAGAGAAAAATAATGGACAAGATGACAATAGCCACTACACATCAATGCAAGGATCCAAATGACCACTACAACTATTGTAGTATTGATGGTCACACTAAAGACTTGTTGAAAGCTAAATCTAAGGTTAATTTCAAAGAATTGTAAGAAGGATCCCAAGAAAAGAACTCGATCCCAAGAAAAAGAACTCGCTAGCCATGGATTTATACAACTTGGTAGAGATTAGATTTGATGTGGATGAAAAGATTATCTTCAATATGGTACCAAGGGAGGTGAATCCGAGTAGCCTTCATCTCAAGAAAGAGGAGGAGATAACTAAACTTTTCTATATTAAGATCTCAGTGAAGAAGATAAAAGTGGATACTCTATTCAATTCTAATTCATAGGCCAATCTTATAGAAAAATATTTAGTTAGCAAGATTGGATTGAGAGTTTATGATCATCCTAACTCGTAGCCATTGGGATGGGTAAATAAGGATGCAAAGCTCAATGTAACTATACAATGTAAGATCAAATTTGTTAAAGTGTAGATTGTATTGATGAAGTGGAGGTAGATGTAGTACTTCTTTATTTGTGTGATGTAGGATTTGGAATACCTAAATGTATATAATGGACGCAATGTTTTTGAGAGAAAATTTGTACTGCCTGAGGATGGGAAGACTTTTATCATCAATGCACACAAAGATAAATTCAACAGATCTCTAGTAAGTGTTATTGAAGCCAAGAAATTGTATAGTTCTAGTAGGGAGTTTTCACTGCTTTTCTTTGTAAAGATAGCTAGGTGCTGAATAAGTGAAAGTAAAGGCATCTATGGAAGGATGTATTAATGAGAAGAAACATCAATTGGAGTAGTTGTTGGAGGGGTGTAGAGCACTGTTTGAGCCTAAAAGGTTATTACCTAAGAGAAAAGTGGAGCATGAGATATGGTTGTCTCATTGGTTCCGTTGCCAAATATTGGGATTTATAAACAATCTATCCATTAGGAGAATTTTGAGGTCTAAAATGGGCCTCTAAGGAAAACAATAAATTATTAATTAAAATAATAAAATAAGAGGTGATTTTTTAAAAGAAAAGAAAGAAAACTATTTTTTTTAATGTATTTTCAGTTAACCTCCTTATAGGGTTACTCAAATGTCAAGTGTAGGTATCCAATGGATGCTTAATTAAATTTCACATCCAATGGGTGTCTACACTTGATATTTGAGTAAGTCTATAAGGGGAGAAATCGAAAATATAATTTAAAAAAATAGTTTTTCTTTTCCCTACAAAAATAGGTAAGCTTTGGGATGGCATCATCATCTTGAATCTTATTGGTTCTTTTAAAGTTGATTTTGTTAGTGCATTTTTTGTTTTTGAGGCCCATGTTTGACCTCAAAACTCCCCTAATGATGGAAGTAGATGAAGTGAAGAAATAGTTGTAGCAATTGTTAAAGTACTGAATCATTTGACCAACCACCTCACCTTGTGGGTTAGCTATCATCATAGTACCCAAGAAGATATTCAAAGATGACCACCCATAAGAATTGGTACCCTTTACCTAGGATCGCTGATTTGTTAGATTAGTTGTAGGATGCCAAGTACTTCACCAAGTTCAAGATCTCAAATTACAATACCACCAGGTATGAGTTGAAGTAGACAACACTTAGAAGGTCACCTTTAAGACAATGCAAGATCTATATGAATGATTGCTAATGGCCTTTGGTTTTTGTAATGCATTAGCTACATTTATGCATATGATGAATGATATATTGTGTCCCCTTCTAGATTCATTTGTGATAAGTGTACTTAGACAATATATTGGTTTATAGATCTGCCTAGAAAGAGCATATCTAACATCTCACGTAGGTGTTAGCAACTTTAAAAGAGCATTAACTGTTGGTTAATTTTAAGAAATGCTAGTTTTCTTAGTAGTCATTGGTATATTTGGGTATGTGATTGGTAGAGGGGTACTCAAGATAGATCCTATGAAGATGGAGGCCATCCTCAAGTGTCCTATTCCTACTAGTAACTAGAGTTGGGAGCTTTTTTGGGGTAGCATAATCCTTACATAAAGTTTATAACATCCCCTTTAGTTGTAGTTTTGTTACTCCATGCCATAACATCTAACGGTAAGAGTTTCAAGTGGGTAAAGAATTAGTAGAAATATTTTAATGGGCTAAAACAAAACATCAATCAAGTACCAATTCTTGTATTGCCTAATTTTCACAGGCCTTTCAAAGTGGAGATGGATGCTAGTGGATATGCTATCTGAGGGAGGTGAGTTGGTACATTATCATTTTGAAATGTTTTATGGTGGTGTCATGAACTACCCTATGTATGATACACACTGTTACACCTTAGTTCGTGTTGTTAAGAAGCGGGAAGCACTATTTGATGGGAAAGAAAAACCTTAATGAACACTGATGAACAACCACTTAGTATTTACAAGCATAGAGTAAACTTCAACATACCAAAGACTATAAATGGATGGGTCTTTCACATTGATTTCATCTAGTCATCAAATATAAGAAGGACAATGCTAATAAGTTGGGGTACGTGCTTTCAAGGCCATCTATATTCAAGATTACAACTTTGGGAACTCTTATGAACGTGGAGACTTTTATCCATGGTGTATGCAAAGAGACATACATGGAAGATGAGGACTTTAAATGGGTGTCTCAATTGCTACTGAGCTAAATTTTTGTACAAGGTGGTGAGTGTAAGATTGAATATCATCTGCAAAATGGGTTACTCTACAAGCTAGACAAGTTCTATGTTCCTAAGGTGAAACATTGCAGCTTATTACAGAGGCTCACAATTCCAAGACTATAAGATATTTTGGTGTTGGGAAGACAATTGTTAATTTACAAAGTTGTGTATTAATCCAAAATGTAAGGTGATATATTTCACTTTATTAGGAGATGCATATTATGTTGTACCGTCAAGCCTAGTTATAGAAATTAAGGTTTGTATCATCCCTTCCCTACACCCACTAGACCCGAGGATAAAATCTTAATATATTATGTGGATGATTTTCCAACAATTAAGAAGAGACATGATTATTTGTTTTTGGTAGTTAACCTGTTCAACCAAATGTACATTCTTATGCCTTGTAAAAAAATCACCAATTTTAGTAGTAAACATGTTCTTTGAAAAGGTCTAGGTTCACTTTGGGATACCAAGGAGCGTCATTTCAAATAGGGATATCATATTTCTCAGTGCCTTTAGGACTACACTTTGGGAGAAGATGGACACCAAGTTGAAGAGATCTATCGCTTTCCATCCCCAAGTAAATGGGTAGACAGAAGTAGTCAATAGGACATTGGTTGAGATTTAGAGGCATTACAACTAGAAGGATCTAAATAACTGGGATAAAAATTGGATTTATATTCAAAACTTCTAGAGTAGAGTGGCCCACTCTTATATTAGTAAGTCTCCCTTTTGAAACTTGTATTTTGTATATGTCATAAACCTTTCGATGTTGTATAAGTACAAGGAGTGATGGAAGACATCAAAGGAGAGGCCTTGAAGGTAGAAAAAATTATTGAAAAGTTAAGGAAAAATCATTTGCTAGTACAAGAGATATTGAAGAAGTCACAAGAAAAGTACAAGGCTTGATAGGATTAGAACACACTTGAGAAGACCTTTAAGTTGGGAGACAAAGTTTTGTTGCATCTAAACAAAGGCAGGCTATAGGGCTCAAGTAAGAGGACAAAGGCTTTGTGGTATGGTCCTTTTGAAGTAATAACAAGGTGGGTGATAATCACTGTAAACTCTTTTTTCTTGATGGGGAACTAAGAACCTCCCTGTATATATGCAACAACCCACAAGCCACATATATCAGAAACTAATAGTTCAACCTAGGACCGAGACATCTGGAGACCACCAAAAGCTAGAGTCGGAATCCGAGACTCCAATGGGAGGCCTATCCTTCTAGACTTACTATGATGGGCCATGTGTGACGATGGAGACTTGAACCCTTGGTGGATCGGATGGCAAACCACCATCTCAACCACTCGAGCTAAGAATCGATCTACTCCCACATATATGCCATTACTTAATAGTGAATGTGGAAAATTTGAGTCCATGAGCCTTCCATGTTGGATGAAGAATTTGGGAAGTAGGTCCTACTTACCATAAATGACTTAACATTTGAATCTCAGTTAGAGTTGGTAGAAGAGATAATTTTGTAAAAAGATTTTTGAAGTACTAAATATAGACAACTTGAACTTTGCTAGATTGGATTGAAAGGACAACTTCTTGGAAAGGCCAATTGGTACTTTAAGGAGGAGGCAAAGGAAAATTTTCCTGACCTCATTTAGTAAAATATTTGGGGAAACAAAATCACCCCTTAATGGGCATGCATGATACAAAATGGATCATTATATAATTTTTCATCAATCTTAGTACTTTTTAGGTGGAAAATTTGGAGGAATTGACTTGTAGAGCTCATTTTAGGGGTATGTTCTATTTTGGTGATTTGTGGTTTGTAAACTTCTTTGGGCCAATTGAGGAATCAAATGGAAATTTTGGGGTCAAAACTTTACAAGCATGACTTATACCACTCAACACCTTTCTACACTGAATAAGCTTTCTTATAGTGAAAAATTTGTTGGAAAGGTAACTAATGGCGGTCTTCATAATGTAATTCAAATGTACTATTGATATATTTATTCATTTATTATATTCATTATTTCTCGTCAAAGCA
>APFE030980873.1:131581-152100 GCA_000404065.3 Pinus taeda
CATTTGTTAAAGAATCAAAAGATGGATGGAATATCATGAGTCATCGTATCCTTGAAAGCACCATGTATACAATCACATTTTCAATGATAATCAACACTTCTTTGGAGGTTCTAATGGGTGTAATAATTCTACTTATTCCATCTTTGATGTGCACTGACCTTATTTATACCAAGTTGTAAAAAATGTTTTTGGGGGATAGAATAAGAATTTTTCTATTTCTTTATATATGTAAAATTGATAATTGAATATATTACCTAACATGATACATGAAAACATTTTGTTAAAAACATTTTCCGAATACCTTTTTTCCCGTTCTATTACTTTTCTATCTATTATAATACGTCATACATAATTTTTTTTAAACCTTTTTTAAAAATAAAAACGTAATATTTATTAACGATTTTTTTTAATATAATTTTTTATTATAATATATTATTATTTTTTAATTATATTAATTTTATATTAAATATAGAATAATTTATACCTCTTTCTCTATATAATTATAAAAATATATTTTTTAATGAAGAAATAAAAATAAAAAATTAATGAGGTTCTCAAATTCCATTTATAATATATTTCAAATTTAATTTGTTGTTTAAAATTTTAATAATAGATGGTTTTGAAATTTGTCATGATTCGAGTTAAGTTATTGAGTTTATATATTACTTAAGGTTTAACTAGAGTTTTAAGAAAGAGAGTGGTCTCACTTGTTAAAAGTTGTTGCATCATTAGCGAGAAGATGATAAAATAGAAGTCTAATGATAGAATTATCATCTTATTGATAATTAATTGGATCATAAATATTATAATGGAGAAATTAGGTTGTAATGGAAAATAAAATGTTATTTTTAATTATATTGCTTTTGAATCTCATTAAATCAAATTGAGTTAACTATAAAGTTAAAGTGGACTGAGTAGAGTTTGTATATAGTTAAAGTGAACCGAGTCATTATATTTGTTTGCATTACTAAACACCAATATTTTGAAAACATCACATATTATATTTAGACTTATTATTGTTTTGTTTGCATTACTAAACACCAATATTTTGAAAACATCACATATTATATGTAGACTCTTTTTTTTTTTTTTTGTAAGATCAGAGGATATAGATTATATTACTATGAAAAAACTTGATTACAACATAGATGGACTAGTTTGGTTTGCTATTGAGGAGCCTAGACCAATATCATAGAAGCAAAATTTCCACATTGCCCACATTGTTTCTGACCCGAGGGTCTGAGAATTAAACTAGAAGCAGGGCTTGACACAAAAAATACATAAACCGAGAGGCCAAAATACATTCTGAAACGAGTAGAAGAACAAACACTGAACATAGAGAGCTATCATTTTTCCTGAGACTTCACTTGCACTTGAGTTGTCATTTTGTAGGGTGTTGTGTATGAGGTAGAGGGGAGAGTCCTCTCTTGTGGCTATAGACTTATTATTGTTACTTGAAGCCTTTTTATTATAATTTTTTTAAATGTTTAGAGGAAATTATATTATGAAGTATCAGTTAATTTTTTTTAGTGATTATTATGATGGATATTTTGTTTTTTTTGAGAAATATATTAATTAGATTAATTATTGATGTTGTTATGATTGATGTCAACATGATTAGATATTTGCTAAAAATGCTTTATATTTTAGAGCTTTAATTATGATTGTTCTAAACATGATTTGGATGATGTAGAGCATACCTTTGTACATTTGGAATCATTGATTGTTGTTGTCGGTTGATGTCAACAATGAGGTTGATATGGATAATTTGTAATTTTTTGATAGAGAGTAAGAACTTATTCTTTATAAGGATGAGCCTAGTATTCAACATTAGTTCCTATGTATTTGGTCATTATATAGGTTGATGCCTTTGTATATTGGCAAGATGGACTAATAACCATAGGGGCCTAAGGCGCCATTGCTTGTGGGGAGAATTAATTTCCATAACTACCCAAATCCAAAATCCATAAGGACAATATGCTACTATCATGGAATTTAAGTATCAACTTGACATGAAATGATATGCATTTAAACTTGTAATGCTGCCATGAAAGGCTATGGTTGCAGGCAAATTAAGGGCGCTCACATCTCGCTTATACCTTGTATTTCCCCTTATCCATCTGTTGGATCAACACACACTTCGAGTCATGAATTGATCTATGTTGTACAAATGGACACCATGCATAGTAAAGAACCTATTGCTACCACCATGTGTAGAATACTCGGGGCCAATGATGCCTCATTTGATGATTCTCCAAAAATTCTAAGTTTGTGCTTTTTCCTTGAATTATTGGCTAGGTTGGGCATCATTCACACAATAAAAAATTTGTGATCTCTTCATGGGAATGGGGAAAAGTCCTTTGAGAATGATTTAACTCCATAATTCCTAGCCTCGTATTTACTTCATTATTGGTCAATTTTCCCGCTTCTGAATTAAGGTGCCTGTATATGTGGAAAAATATATCTCCTCAAATTTTCTCAACTGGTTAACGATCCGTCTCAATATTGAAAATTAATTCCCCCCTCCCCCCCACCTTCCCCCACCCCTCCAAGCTTTAATTTGGACCTTGCCTTATTACAATAATTGAGCCTCCTAGAACCAACATTCTCTGGAACCAACATTCTCTGTATTCCTTAGCTATTGGGTAATTCCAATCCTTTCCAAAGAGAAAAAAAAATCAGCTGAATTGTTTGTTTGAATGCCCAATCCCCAGGCAAAATGAATCTCATTTTGTTCAACGAGGTAGAAGATCACCCCTCTTGCTCATGCTACCCCTCATGAGAATATTTGTTTTAGTAGAGGAAGATGTTAGAATTTTGGAGGAGGCATTTTCATATACTTCATTTCTTACCTGCAATGATTATGACCATCTTATACGGAGAGTGAGAAGAATCATCCAGAAAATGCAAAGTAAGATGCATTCCAACTTGTAAATACCTTTATTCATAGGGAAACATAAAGCTTCTCTCCATGCCATCCTCTACATAAATGAATAATAAATAATCTTTTTTAAGATAATAATCATAATAATGATATTATTTTCATATTTTTATACTTCTTTTAATTTAAATTAAAATATTTATTGCACAACACAATAAATTTAGTATACTTTATTAATGTTTATCCTAATTAAAATAGTTTTTATTTAAGTTTTATTATCATATAATAATGTTTTATTATTATTATTCATCATAACTCATTCTATACATGTTTTGTTGTATTTATTTAACTTTATATATTTTCTGATCACAATCACATACAAATAATAATTTAAAGTTCATCTTCATAAAAAAATATTCTAAATGCATTTTAATTTTTATGGAATTAGAAAAATTATTTATATATATATATATATAAAGATGTGGTATATTAATTTGATATTTAACTTAATTATAGTTTTAAATTATTTGTTATTTTTATTTAAAATAATAAAAATATGTTTTTTTTGAAGTTAGGTAGTTTGTATTATTTTAAATGAAGATTATATTGATAACATATTTATTGTCTCTGGACAAGAAATCCAATAGTGCAAATCAAATGGAAAATAGAGGCTTTAAGGGTGTGGGTTGGTTGTGGCAATAATGGTAATGGTGGCTTGACTTGCATAACTATTTTGTAAATCTTTTTATTGAGTTAGGCTTCATACTCGTGAAAGAAGGGACATAGGTAGGTGTAACATCCAACCTTATTGCAAATGCCACATATATAGTAGTTGGAGTCCTTAACTGGTGGGTTGTATAATGCACATCTTTGTAACATAACTTTAAAGTCTTGAGGTTGCCAAGACTTCCTCTAACAAGAGCATCTTGTAAATATAAATTTATAAAAACAGGTTGGTTGTGCTAGACCTTGACATATATCCACATGAAAAGACAAAAAAGACTACTAGTGCTACAAACAAAAAAACCAATGAGTCATAACAACTATTGTAGAGAATATCCGCTCATCCCTATTGGATTGTCACTACCCTCATTTGAAGAGTTAATGTGGTCTATATTGTCATTTTTTCCCTCCAACTTTGCCAATTTGAATGAATTCTCGTGGTAAATCCTCCTATACCTCTCTATATGTCATGCAATATTCAGATTGAGTTTACCCTTGTGTTGACTTGTCCTATGATTGATGAAGTGACTAAAGAGAGTATTGCAATGAGCCAAATATAGTGAGAACCCCAACCTCCTTAGTGAGAGCTAACATTATATCAAAACTCGAGCCTGAATACCCTCCTTGAAGGCAATAAAATAAAATCTTAATATAAAAAAATATTATAAACTCAATATCTTCTTGTTTTTATTGATACACACTTATGTGATTTCATTTTTAATGATATACATTTATGTGATTATAAATGTGCTGATCTATTCCTTTATTTGATATATATTATGTGATTTCATTTTTTTTAAAATTAATATTAAATATACTTATTTTTTAGGTTGATATTAACATATATATTTTAATAGGATTACAATTAATATTATTTTGAATTAATATAAATTTATATTGAAATTAAAATATTTTATTATTATCCATAAATATAAATGAAATTTTGATCAATGAATATTTTGTGAACACAATTAAAATTGAATATATATGCTTTGTTTTACGAAAGATAACGTATAAAACTTGGCAGTTTTAAAAAAGGAAGAGAATGAAAACATTGATCTTAAAAGGTTAGATATCTTACCAATGTTCTCAACCTAACCTGGAATCTTTAGGACCTTACGTTCTCTATGTGGAAGAATGAAAAATGGCAGGAATCCCGTGAAGATAAAAGACTGGTTTGCATTATTCAAATGCCAACCATGTACCTGCCAACTGTGAAAATAATGACAGATAACTAATGAATGGTCCATTCTGGTTGGCAGGAGAAGAACTACGTTGGGCTCTGTAAAGTTCAGTGACGTGAGGATTGGTCTTTCTAAATCTACATGTGGTTGATCTGATAGACAATAAGGCACGTGAAGGGACCGGCCCAGATCTCCAAAGAGATGGAATCTAATGATATTTTCTGGAATTTCCAGACTTTTGTATCTTCCAGATGTATCTTGGTTATATATTTATTTTGATGGTATCCAAATCTGCAATTATAGTACTTTGCTTTTTAATTTTGGTTTGATAGTACATTCAAAGCGATAAGATACAAATCTATTCAAAGCAATAAGATATTTGATTTATTTATATATATTTTGATGGTATACAAATTTGCAATTATAGTACTTTACTTTTTAATTTTGGATTGATAGTACATTCAAAGCGATAAGATACAAATCTATTCAAAGCAATAAGATATTTGATTTATTTATACTTTGATAGCTCTGTAATTTCTATATTGATTGCAAATTTTTGAATATCTTGGCATGGGCAATGTTAAAATTTTGATTCTGTATTTTCTTTTGGTTGGTGGGAATCTATTCAAAGCATTAAGCTATTTGATTTATTTATACTTTGATAGCTCTGTAATTTCTATATTGATTGCAAATTTTTGAATATCTTGGTATGACCAATGTTAAAATTTTGAATCTGTATTTTCTTTTGATGGGTGGGAATCTATTCAAAGCAATAAGATATTTGATTTATTTATACTTTGATAGCTCTGTAATTTCATATATGATTTATTTATACTTTGATAGCTCTGTAATTTCTATACTGATAGCTCTGTAATTTCTATATTGATTGCAAATTTTTGAATATCTCGGTATGAACCATGTTAAAATTTTGATTCTGTATTTTCTTTTGTTCGGTGGGTTAGTTGTATTTTATTCAAAACTGAGATTATAAAATAATACTGAAAAGTTTTAAGTCAGATTTTTTATTGAAAAATTTAATGAAATTAAAAATATTCAAGATAGTTGAGTATTAAGATAATCAAAATTTAATATATAAAAACTGAGTAACTGACCTACTTACCACGAAAATAAACAAGTTTAAAATGTTCTTTAAAACACACAATGTAATCTGATTTATAAATATAATCTGGATTTTTCAATTATACTCATTCTCTGACAATGGTTTTCATGGCACTGTACTTCCGCAATCCTTTTTAGATTCAAGTCCAAACCTGTCAATGTTCATTAATATAAAATAAATGTCTCCATGTTCATTACTTGTTTACGTGAAAAACTTGCCAACCTAAGGAATTTTTTGCTTCCAGGACATGATACATGATAAGATCAAATTTTAGGTACGTTCAGGAGTCGTTGGGATGGTGATAATGGAAACATGCAGTGTGCATAACAGGAGAGGTACAATGAAATGCGAGAAGAGAGGATTCTAGCGCAATAAGAGCTTAAGAGACAATTGTACTAGTAATAAGAGTTTAAGAGATGATTGTACTGTTGATGGGATAGGCGAGGAAGAGAGTGCACAATAAAAAGTAAAGATAAAAGATAGAATATTGATGATTTGAAAATTATTTGAGTAGATGATGGATAAGTTGTAATTAAATTTTACAGCTTTATGTTTTTTAATATTTAATTTAATTTTCATAATTATTAGATAGATTATATGGATTTAATTTTATAAAACATAGTTAGATGTTTTTTTGATTAATTACATTATTAGGATTTGGTCAATTTTTTGAACCAACTAATGTGGTCCATCTTGAGGACAAGGTGAAGAATAACTCGATCTTAAGGAATAAATAGCATGGATGCATCATTGCCCAAAATTAGGTGTTGAAAATTAGGCGTTGGTAAATTAGTTAATAAAGTAACTAAAATGTTATTAAAAATTAAAGGTAAGGAGTTATCTATTAAAATAAGAATATATATTTAGTTAAAAACTAGCTGTTATGAATAAATATAATATAAATTATACCAATATTTAATAATTAATTATACTAAAATATTATATATTATTTAAAACTAGCTTTTAGGAATAATAAATATTATTTTCATTTAATAATTAATTAATAAGTTAAGTAAATTATAAATATTATATATTTTTTTAAAACTAGTTGTTATAAATTTTATTCCAATATTTAATAATTAGTTAATAAGGTCTTATTTATTGAAATTTTTATCTATCTCTTAAGTAAATAAAATATTAATCTTCTATCCTAGTTCTTGTCATTTCCCTACCAAATTCGGGGTTCTCAGCACTCTTGCTACCCCTGCTCTAAGAATCTCTGAATTTAGGGTTCTCATCTTCTTGAAGTTTTAAAAAATAATGGGTATCGCCTTGCAAAATGCCACGAGTTAAACCTTGATCCTGTCTCTAATGTTCATCTCCCGTATATCCAAGGAACCACAGATAGAATTGCCCATATCCTTAGGAAGATTTTAGGAAGATTAATGTGTGTGCTTAGTTCAGGCCTCTCAATACCATTAAAAATTCTCTTGCATCTATTAAGACCCTACTGGCCCTAAGGACATGAAAGGTGTCTACCTTGTTCCCTGTGATTGTGGTATTCCCTATATTGGAGAAACAGGTAGGCCTATTAAACAGATAATCCATGAGCATGTTGTAGATATTAGACACAAACAATCGATCCCGCTCATCAACCCTGGCCGAGCATGTAGAGAAAACAAAACATGTCTGCATTGAAGAATCCAAAGTCATTGTTAGGGTTGATCACTTCCACCATAAGAAGCTTAGGGAAGCGATTGAGATTGAGAAGCACGCCAAAAATCTTAATAGGGGTGATGGTTGGGAATTAAGAGCGAGCTGGATTCCCGCTCTCACTTCTTGATTCTACTTCCCTTCTCCTTTTTACTTTTTATTTCTAGTTTATTTTTATTTTTTATTTTTTATTTTCTTTTTAACTCTGTTTGCTTTACTTAGTAATGATTTTTCTTGTTTGGTCCTTTTTATATTATACTTATTTTTGCCCCTAGATATCTGTTATTACCTTGTTCCCTGCTTGACCTTCATTTTTTTGTTGAATATTTATAAAAATAGAGTCTTTCTCTACTATTTATTTTTCGCAATATTATTATTAGGTCAATTAATATATATTATATAACTAATATTATATGCTTTATAATCTTTTATATTTAAATAATAATTTAATTTAATTTTTTATTTTTATATATATTATTTATAACCATTTCTTAAATTATGTCTCTAGTTCTAACATTGAATTTAGGTAAATACTTTGATATTGGTACAGAAGCCTCAATTCACAAGTTAGCGTCTATTAATTTTATAAATTGATAATATCTAGTTAGTTATTAAAACATTAAAATAAAATTATTATTATTTACTGTGAGATAGATAATTTTTTTAAATAGATAGCACCTTATTAACTAATTTTAAATATTGGAATAAAATATTTTATAAACTAGTCTTTAAATAAATATATATATTTTTTATTTTGCTTTAACTTATTAATTATTATTAAAATGAAAAAAATATTTATTTATTCTTAACTGCTAGTTTTTAAATAATATATAATATTTTAATCCTTACCTCATATTTCTAAATAATAATTATTAATATTAGTATTAAATATTAAATATTTTATATTTATATTTATTCCTAACAACTAGTTTTTAACTAAATATATATTATTATTTTAGTAGATAACTCACCTCTAATTTTTAATAACATTTTACTTACCATGTTAACTAATTTACCAATGACTAATTTTCAAAAGCTAATTCTGGGCAATGATGCATCCATGCTATTTATTCCTTAACATCGATTGATTCTTCACCTTGTCCTAAAACCAAATCCTAATAATGCGATTAATAACATTTTACTTACCATGTTAACTAATTTACCAACGACTAATTTTCAACAGCTAATTCTGGGCAATGATGCATCCATGCTATTTATTCCTTAAGATGGATTGATTCTTCACCTTGTCTTGAAAATGTCGACCAAATCCTAATAATGTGATTAATCTGAAAGACATATATCTACTTTATGAATCACAAAAGTCTTAAATCTAACTTTATAGAATATTTTAAAATATTTTTGGTAGTAAACACTTATGAAATTTATTTCAAAAATACTTATTATTTCAAAAATTTAATATATTTTTTTGTTTATGTTATAAAAATTAGGTTAAAGGAAATTATGTCAATGCAATCAACAACTTATTACAAAAAGTATCTTAACAATCCACCTATTCACCCTAATCCAACCAAATAACTTCAACTATTTTAAATTATTATACTTTATTGATATTTGTATTATAAAATTTACAACTAAATGAAAGTTTTGAAAAATTAAATTTAATAAATATTTTTTGATTAATTAAATTAAATATCTTACATGGTAATAAATTATTTCTTTTTTCTTTTTATGGAATTAGAGACATTGGTTAGGGATTGGAAAATTCTTCTCTTTTTCTTGAACCAAGAAAGACTCTTGTGTATGAAGAGTTTGATGACTAATAAGAATTTAGTGCGGTTAATGTTATCTATTAATTTGATATGTTAGTGTGGAAATAAATTTCACTTATAATTTATTTTAATTTAAAATAATTTTATAATATAAAATATTTTATTATTATATAATATAAATAACAATAAGCATTTTATATTATTTTTGTTGGTATAAGTTTGTATTATTTCTTTATTATTATATATTTCTTAAATATAAATGTTTTTTAATTAACAAATCTCTTTTTCAAAAATTTATATAAATTACAATCATGGAAATTTAGAGTAGATAGTGTCCAAGATGAGGCGTTGTTTGCAAAATAAAAACATGTCTATATTAAAGAGAGTATTAGAGAGACCATCTACCCTTGAGAGAAAAACCACATGGTTTTCTAAGGAGTTTTGATCCCAAATTATACCAGAATTGCTCCAAAAGAGAGTGAATATGACTAACACGTAAGGAGAAAAAAACAACAAAATACAATGAAAAAACAAGACACTGAGTATGTCGTTACTGAGAATTTAACGTGCCTAGTTGAGCTGGCCCTTTGCCTAGTCATTCTTGGTTTGGTTGTGTTGAGCTTTCTCCCTTTGATCCTTGTCTTATTGAGCCTTATCCCTCCGAGCTTGTTCCTACTATTCCAGGTAGAGGAAGGGGTCATCAAATCCTTAATGAATTCATGAAAGGTGGTCCCACTCGATATACACTTTCCCTGTGTAGGATTCTGCCTCCCTCTATGAGGGTTCTCCCCTGGTTTGGCTCTCAATGTCAATTTAGCTAGTCAAATTTGGCACTTGCCCTACTTGGTCTAGAGAGCTATGACAAACATCAACCTTTTTTTTCTTAGTCTGAGATTCTAAGTGGGTAGGACTAGAGGGTCTGTGTCCTTGATGAAAAGAATCCACTACTTCTATCTCGTCAAGCGAGTTAGACGAAGCTAGAGGAGATGGAGGAGGGGGAAAAGAAAATACCAATGCTCTAGATAAATTCCTCAAGGTTGTGCGCATATGAGTCATGTAGGAATTATTTTATGCTACTTTTTCCGTTCGCCATCTACCTAGCTTCTTCCTATTCTCAGAGATGTCTTCCTAGTATATTCTGAACAACCTAGTGGCCATTGCCTGCATTCCTTCACTCCTAAGACTCCATGGAAGAAACAAGGCGACAAATATGCATCAGAATGCCTTCATCAAATTGTTCTTCACCCTAACCGTGCTAGGGAAGAAGAGGCTAGCGCATGCGACCTTTGCTACCTATCTTGGCTCAAACCCTTTCACACACCATAATAATCAGACTTGTGAATTCTCAACCTCACATATGAAACCTCCTGAATCTCTAAACCCTTCTAAACCCCCGATAGCTAGCCACCTATGGAGCAGAGAAACTGAGGGAATGCATTCCAAGTTGCGTGTTAATGGAATAATTCATGTCTCTCACTGCTAGTAAATGCCTTGTCTTTTGAGAATGTAGCTATGGTCAATCTTCATGAAATATTTATTTTTATTGTAATTTGAAAAATGAATTATTATTATTTCCTTCTAACATGTTCTTCATGGTCAAAATAAATTTTGTAAGCCATATTTTACATAACATTAAAAGAAGGAAAATTACATTTTAAAGAAGAAAATCATTTTTGTAATTTACGAAGGCTCCACAAGTGCAAGTCAACCCTTCTTGAAAGTCAAGTTGACTTGCTCTCATTGTCACCCATTTGAATTTCCTTGATGACTAAATAAAAAGTGGTAAGGCTCATCAATAGCTAAATTATATGGATCTTAATTCCACTCTCCAACTTATGAAAATCAAATTTTCTCACATTTCTTTACATATTTTATTATATTTTTCTTAGTGAGAAGGGTAAAGATGGGATGTTAAGTCATGTGGCCTAATGTGCATTAATTGCAGGATTTGGAGTAGTTTTTGGCTAATTTCAATGCAGGAACTCGAAGTAGGCAAGCAAGAGGGATTTTAGGAGATTGGATCTCCCTCCTTAACTCAATCACTCGAAGATTCCTCCACTAGATCTCATTAGGAGTTACAAGCAACCAAACCCTCTGAGGTCATTGGTAGCCAAGCCAGTGATAGTTGAAGACAAGTTAATCTCAAATTTGGGAGCCAAGCCTCCCTAATTTAAAGGAAGCTGTTGGTAGCTTCAGTTGTATAAATAAGAAGGCCTAGGGCCTCATTAGGATTGGAATTTTTTTGTTGTAGCCAAGAGGCATTTTCGAGCTAAGACATTGTGATTGATTACTCTTGTGTATTTTCAACATTTTGATGAGAATGAGAAGCATTCCCTTGATCCAACATTGAGTTGACTTAGAGGGTTGAATCCCTTGGGTTAGGGCCTAACCCTATTAGCAGAGGTTCCTCTTTTTGTATATGTATGCTTAGATTACATTCATAGTTAGCTGGTGAAGTGATTTCTGTTTTGTTTAATCTGCAAGTATTTGGATGATTACTTAGTTTGCTTCCATTAGTGAATAGATAGATCAGTGGTACAATAGTGAAAGTAAATAATTCAGAAAAGCTTGTGGTAGTGGCCTCTGCCTCATCCCCCTTATGGGATCATGGTTTTAGCGTCCCATTCTCACATCCCAAAAACAAATTTATTGTTTGATCACTATATAACTTAGGATTTCTAGTTGAATAGGTCATTGTTTCTCAATTGCTTAGAAGTAATTGCAATTGTCATTTTGGGTTCTTGAGTTTGCTATGGTTTAGAAGCACTTCCATTCATAGACTTAGCCATTAGCCATTAATAAATATGTTTTCCTAAATTCAACTCACCTTTTCCATATATAAATGAAGTTGTGCATAAATGAAGAAAATAATGTAGTTGTAGGAGTTTATGATCTACAGGGAGAACTCATCTCACTAGCCTCATCCAAGTCTTCTTTACCTACGCTACCAAAGTCCACCAAACCCTAATCCAAATTTATGTTTTGTAGCAAAGTGGACATCTTCCTTGAGCAAGTCCAACCATCTTGAAGACTTGGGCTGAGCCTTGGTAGTGTGCACCTCCTTTGTGCCTTACTCCCCCATCAGACACCTTTCCCATACTTTATTCTGCCTTTCCTACCTCCCCATAACTTTAAGCCTGTTTCCTGTAGTAAAATAGGGCATCATGTAGTAGAACTAGGATATCTTCTAGTACTATAGGAAACCCTGTAGCAGCCTATTTTAAGCCTGAATTGAGTAGAAATGATCATCTGAGCTTAGGTTAGGCCTCCACTTGGCTTCCATACCCTCAACACCATTTTGGATTTGTTTTCCCATACCTTTCTCCCCTGCCAAAGATCAAATTGGTTCAATTAGCATTTACATTCATAAAATTAAAATAAAAAAGGCTTTTATGCAATTTCTAGTTAGTACAGAAATGCAACAATCACAATAGTTTTAGGATAATTTAGATGCTTATTTGGTCTAGATAACTAGATGTTGGATGCAAGGTTAAGTTAGGTCTCTTTTGCAAGAAATATGTGTAGATGCTTATTTAGATGATTTCATGTCACTTTATAACATTTTCCCATTCAACACTTTGATTTCCTAAAGTACGCAACATTTCCTTTCTGCAATAAGAATAATTTCCCCTTTGCTATTTGGTAGTTGGAATCCTTCTAGTCAATAGAAGACTGGTTTGAAAAATCCTAGTGGTCTATCGCTCCAGTTGAAAAGTGATAAGAATAGACCATTGCATCTAATGTGTACACAACACTGTCAACTTCAAGTTTTTACGATTCCCAGGTTGATGAAGTAAAGTTGGTAGCCCTAGGAGTTGCAACATCCTTGCTACAATACTGTAGCTCATCACTTTTTGGCGTTGTTACCAGGGAGGTGTCTAAGTAGATGTGGGTTTTGCTTTCCTTTTGTTTTGCATTCAAGAGATAGTTGCAATATTTGCTTTCTTTCCATTTCGCAAGTAGTTCCATTCAAAAAATAGTTGAAAATATTTGCTTTTTTTCCATTCTGCAAGTAGTTCCATTAAGCATATAGTTGCAAATCCTGCTTTCTTTCCATTCTGCAAGTAATTCTGAAAAAACCCTGAAAAACGAAAAAAAACAAATTCCTTTCATGCCTTGTAGGAGTAGAGACAACTTAGGAATTTTTTTTCCAAATACCCCTACTGCATCTAACATCCAACCTTTCGTCTTCTTCAGTGGCTATGAGTTAGAGGACGCATTAGGCGAACAACGAAATATCTTTGAAGAGCCTATTGAGGAAGAATAATTCCACCAACCTACACCATGGATGAAAATAGAAATGGGATTGAAAATAGAGATGGAGCTGAAAATAAAACTGAGGGTGCTTTTCCCATAAGAGAAACTAATGGAGATGCTAGGATGAAAAACATAAGCCCGTCTGCCCTTCCTCCCTTACATGGATTAACCTCAAAGGACCCAGATCCCTTTTTGTTTGAGTTTGCTGTCATATGCAAAACTTATGATTATACCTTTGATGACCAGAAGTTGAAATTGTTCCCATCCACCCTCAAAGATGCAGCCTTGTGCTGGTTCATGATTTTACCTGGGGAAAACATCACTACCCAGGCTAATAAGTACATGGATTATTGCAGGTCCAAAGATACCAAAGAGGAAATCTCTAGAATGAACTTGGGACATGATGAGTCTTTGGAAGATTATGAAGAAAGGTTCCAAATCAGCTACAAAAGGGCCAGATGCACCCTCAAGCTATTCCATCGATAGTACTACTATGGCCCCTAACCCCATCACTCAAGCAATTCCTTCTTAGAGGGATAAGGGAAGATCTCCTAGAAACCCTAAACATGCTGTCAGGAGGAGACATCTTCCAATTATCCTATGATGCTATCAATACAATTTTCAAAAATCATTCTAGGGCAACCATAAGAAGGGTAGGGATAGTTAAGCTTTAGCCAGTGCATCCTGCTCGAACACATCCATCAAAAGTGAAATTGGGAGTGTGCTAGAAGACTTCAAGAGTGAAATGATGCATACCCTTCCTCTAAAAATGGACACCATGCAGATCAAGAGGAAGCAGGAGGAAGTAGAAAGAGCCTTAGTTGTATTTTTCCCTAGATGCACTAGAAGGCACCCTAGAAATGAATGTCCATTGAATCTTAAAGAGATTTGCTGTTAAAATTGGCAACTAGGGACAAACTCCATGTGGGTCATCTTATTTATGGCAGCTGATATTTTTCTTGGATCCCTCTCATTGAGAGGTGTAGGATTGATTTAAAGATCACCTGATTCCAATAAGTATTTATGGAGTTATGAATTTATTTGTGTTATAAGACAATTTGTCAAGGTCGGCCAACAACCAAATAACCCACACATGTGCTCAACGTTTTAGTATAAAAGGAGGTGACTTGAGATTCATTTGCTCACTCACTTCACTCTTTATTTCTCTCCACTTGTTTTGGGTTTTAGTGGAAGAGAAATCTAAGAGGAATTCCTAAAATGTAGAAGCTAAAGGAGCCCTAGTATGAAGCCCTAGACACAGTCCTAAGGAGGATTCCCTAACACAGTCATAAGGAGGATGATCTAACAGAAATTCAAGGGAGGATACCCTACTTCTATATGTTTCCTAAAGGAGCCTAGTCGTAGTCCTAGGATGGAGAAATAAAATGATGGAGGAGGCCCTACTCATGTAGATCTAATCTGCCCTAACTGTAGGCCTGTTCAAGCTCTAGCTGCAAGTCTATTGTGGTGTCTTGGGTGCAAGAAAGGGCAACAATTGACGATATATGGAGAGGCCTCAAAACAGGTCCTATGGTGCTGTTCTAGAGTGCCCTAGATGCAGTCATGGGAAGGGTCATACGCTATCTCAAATGAGGTTATTCGTTTAAGCAAGAATAGACCAAGGCAGCGAGGAGATCAAGGACTGTTTTGTGGGCTAAACAGGGCACAAAGTTTCCAAAAGGAAAGCTTAGTTTCTTGTTGGGAAGACCGAATTAGGACACCTCTCTCGCAGGTATGTTTGGGCACTTTTTTTTGGACAAAATTCTTGCATGGAACTGATCGTATGCTACAAGTGGGCTGTGTGCTAGGCTGCAGACCATAGCACCACAATTAGGGTATGCATAGGGAGGATTAAGGGCTGCCCATAACAATAGCGTACTAAGTGTGGAGTCTCATGAAGTTGTGCCACAGTATTTGGGGTTGTTTGTGGATTGTTAGATGGGTTTGTAAGGGCTGTTGCAACATGACTAGATGCCCTAACCAGTCACAGTATAAACAACAGTAAAAGTAGACTTGGAACAATAGTGTCGAAGTGTGTTGGGTCACAGTGTGTGACTAGATTCAGATCAGTTTTCCTTGCAACTTGTTGGATCCATTTATATGACATCCCGAGGTGAGGAAAAGACATATTAGGTGCAAATCTGACAATGCTAGTAATGAGACATCAACAATGACATGTGGCAGCAATGGCATATGGGACAACAAGTCTATGGTGCAGCAAGGTGCAACAATGGTACTTGGGATAAAAATGATACTTGGTGCAACAAGTACATGGTGAAACAATGGTTCATGGTGGTGCAATGGTACATGATGAAGTACAGTGATGGGTACAATCATGATTGATGAATCATGATGAGATGCAGCATAGTGATGATGGGTACAACATGGTGCCACGGTGAGGTGCTACATGATGATGAGGAGCAACATAATGATAGGTGTCGCATGGTGATGGAGTCACCTGGGAGAATCAGTTGAAGCAACATGTCTTCAACTGAGTTCAATTATCTCATGTATCATCTACTTAGAAATGATATATGCTCTTATTTAGACAAGTCAAAGTGTTGACTTTTTTTTGTAAATGTACTATCTCTCTCTCTTTCTTTGTTGAACTATTGAAGAACATATAAGAAGAATTGATCAAGGGTTTCCCCACATTGGGGTTTGTCCCTGGCTAACACCACATCTTGTGTCCTCTTGTCTTGGCTTGTCTTCTACGATCTATGTTTATGTTCTATCTGCAATTTACTTTAACGTTGATGTGATTGCTACTCTGGAAAGGATATTGAGCTAACTATGAAAATTGAAATAAATTGCTCTAAGCATAGAACATATCGAAAATTAACATGGTATCAGAGCTGAGGTGAAGACAAATCCCAAGCAAGAGTGAAAGAGCAATCATCGAAGACAGTTGGGAAAGGACAAAAGGCTCAATGGATTCCTCATCCCTCTCCAAATTCACCAAGGGTGAAGTTGAAGTAGATAATATTATCAAAATGGTGCAACGGAAGATTTTGATGGCCTACCTAAATATCACTTCAATGGGAAGTTTTGATCTAAGGGTGGAAGGAAAGGCAAATGCCTTGTTTGTAATAAGTTCGGCCATTATGCGAAGGAGTGTCTGAATGGTAGGGACACATCACTTGATGATGATAACAATAATTCCAGGGACATCTTCAATGATCAAAGGAATGCCAGGTAATGTAAGTCATCAAGGAAATGACCGACTCTTTAAAGAAATTAAAGAACTCCAGGTATGAAGAATCAAATGTTGTCTTTGGTAAGATAAAGCAACATTATCTTATATTGGCCCTCTCCTCCAGAATCTTTGGGAATCTAGATTATTGATTATAATGCATTAAAGCACTTCATCTAATAGGAGGGTGCTCTCTCTAATTTGGTAGAGATGGAAACAATCGTGGGATTATACTTGGAGCCGATGCCACCTATCCCGGAAAGGGTGTAGGGAATGTTACCCCTCAATTGAATAAGGGTAACTCGATTCATTTACAAGAATCCCTTTATGTGCATGATGGCAAGAAGAACCTGGTGTCCATTTCGGCAATAGAAGTCAAAGGTTTCATGGTGGCATTCATTGATAGAAAGGTACGTGTTTGAAAAATGAAATTTTCAAAGATGCTTTTAATCATGGGTTCTGGGTTGGCAATTTGTATCAAATTGCAGGATGGTCCATTGGGGACCATGTCAGTTGACACATCTCATCTATAGCATGAAGGTCTACTTATTATGGGGCTCTACCCAATGTGAGTTAGATGGTGACAAAGATGCCTAAATTCAAGAAGAGCATGAAGGTACATGTCGAAGATGTACCGAAGGAAAATATTTCAAGGGGACCATTCCCCTCATGTAGCAGGTTCACAGGTTTGGAACAACCCGAGGGGATTGAGATTAATGATCGGGAATCTCATGTATGCAGGTGGAAGAAAGCCCTCTATGGCTTGAAGAAAAACTCCCGGGCTTAGTATGAGAGGATTGATAGTTGTATGATGAAGCTGAGATTCACTAGGAGTGAAGCCAAAGGTTGTGGATGATAGAACTCTCATACCGATAGCTTCTGAGGACGACCTCTTTCTAACAGGTGTAGACCCCCTCATTTGCGAAAGTAAGAGGGAGTTGGATTCTGGATTTTGAATGGTGGACTGCAAACCTGTGACTACCTCGATGGATCTTAACTTTTAGAAGTTAGGTGGTAAGGATACCCGACCAGTTTTGGGAAATGCCTCTGAGTTTCACAAACTCATTCTAGCATTGATGTTCTTGGTGAACTCCCGTCCGAATATGTTTTGCAGTTAGCATGTTGGGCTCATATTTGGTTGAGCCTCACTGAATTGATGCCAATAATCTTCCAAGATATCTTCAGGGCACAATCTCTCATGGATTGAGATACACTGCCGGAAATGTGAAGCTACATGACTATTTGAATGTTGACTGGGCAGGCAGTGTCGAGGATTGCAAAGAGCACTTCTAGGTGCTTATTCTCTTTGGGTTCTTCTCAATATCTTAGATGAGCAGGAAGAAGAAGACGGTTGCTTTGAGCACTACTGAGATCTAATACATAGCTACAAGTATGACCTCGTGTGAAGCTGCCTGGTTATGGAAGCTATTTAGTGAGCTGTTTGTACACATGATGGATACCACCACGATCTTCTGTTTTCAACCTGGGGGGATTCGATTGTTGAGGAATCCCATATTCTATGATTGCTCCAGCATATAGACATCATATACTACCTTATCTGGGATATGGTACATCAATGAGTGAGAAGGCTCCTTCACATTGAGATTGATGTACAGGTCACATAAATTCTATCAAAGTTCGGGAAAAGGTCAAATTTGTGACTTAACCGAATGACTTGGAGTCGTTGAGAGTCCCTCTTATGAGGGTCTTGCATGATGCATGCATTGAGCTCTGGGAGCTCCAGGGGGTTTTGGGTACCTCTTGGAGAAACAAGCGACCATAGGGTGACTCACCCTACTCCCCTAATGGTGCGTTGTTACAGGGTGAATGGTTAAACCTTCCCCTGTGATACCCCATGGAAACTTATGGACAAGATGAGTGGTTCTCCTGTCAAGGCATCCTACCCATGCAGTCTGGGACTCATGGGAAGTACATCTAATCTGGCCAATGAGTAGGCAAATGGGGTTAGGGACCATAGTAGTACTATTGATGGATGCATAGTTGTATGTACTATACTCCCTATGCTAGGATGACCTCCCTTGATCTGGGATTAGTATGAGTGGTTTGAGACACGTGATATTTATCTGGGATCAATTGGAACTAACTTCGGGTTAGTAAGAGTGACATAACTCACTCTATTTTGGAACTGATCTAGGATGAGTAAGAGTGCTATGACACACTCTCTTTATATGGAACTGACATCGGGTCAGTAGAGAATGGTATGAGACATTCTCGATCAATTCTTGTTCATGGTTCAAAAGAGCAGAGGAGAGTAGAGAAGAGCTCAACAGAGCAGAACCGAGTAGTGCAAGGCACTGTTGGCAGAGATAATACAGTATGGCAGATGGATCAATGGATGGAGTTCTCCCTAGTTGAGAGGGAGTGTTAAAATTGGTAACTAGGGCCAAACGCCATGTGGGTCATCTTATTTATGGCAGCTGATATTTTTCTTGGATCCCTCTCATCGAGAGGTGTAGGATTGATCTAAATATCATGCGATTCCAATAAGTATTCATGGAGTTATGAATTTATTTGTGTTATAAGACAATTCGTCAAGGTTGGCCAACAACCAAATAACCCAAACATGTGCTCAACGTTTTAGTATAAAAGGAGGTGACTTGAGAGTAATTTTCTCACTCACTTCACTCTTGATTTTCCTCCACTTATTCTGGGTTTTAGTGGAAGAGAAATCGAAGAGAGGAAGCCCTAAAACGTATAAGCTAAAGGAGCCCTAGTATGAAGCCCTAGATGCAGTCCTAAGGACGATGCCCTAATGCAGGCCTAAGGAGGATGATATAACAACAATTCAAGGGAGGAGACCCTACTTCTATACACTGCCTTAAGGAGCCTAGCCGCAGTCCTAGGATGGAGAAATAACATGATGGAGGAGGCCTTACTCATGCAGATCTAATATGCCCTAATTGCAGTTCTTCCTAGCCCTAACAACAAGTCTGTTCAAGCCCTCGCCGTAGGTCTATTGAAGTGTTTTGGGTGCAAGAAAGGGCAGCATATGATGCTATATGGAGAGGCCTAAATGCAGGTCCTATGGTGCTATTCTAGAGTGCCCTAGATGTAGTCATGGGAAGGGTCATACACTATCTAAAATTAGGTTATTCATTTAAGCAAGAAGAGGCCAAGGTAGCGAGAAGATCAGGGGCTATTTTGTGGGCTAAACAGGGCACCAAGTTGTTGAAAGGAAAGCCTAGTTTCTTGCTAGGAAGACCGAATTAGGAGACCTCTCTCACAGGCATGTTTGGGCACTGTTTTTTGGACAAAATTCTTGGATGGAATTGATCATATGCTATAGGTGGACTGTGTGCTAGGCTACAGGCCATAACACCACAATTAGGTTCTGTGTAGGGAGGATTAAGGGCTAGTATATGCCCATAACAACAATGTACTAAGCCTTGGAGTATCATGAAGGTGTGCAACATTATTTGAGGGCTGTTTGTGGACAGTTAGATGGGTTTGTAAGGGTTGTTGTAGCATGAAAAAATGCCATAACCAGTCATAGTATAAATAGTAGTGAAAATAGACTTGGAACATCAATGTTGAAGTGTGTTGGGTCACAATGTGTGACTAGATTCGGATCAGTTTTCCTTGCAGCCAGTTGGAGCCATTTATATGACATCCCGAGGTGAGGAAAAGACATATTAGGTGAAGATCCGACAGTGCTAGTAATGAGACGAAAACAATGACATGTGGCAACAATGGCATATGGGACAACAAGTCCATGATGCAGCAAGGTGCAAAAATGGCACTTGGGACAACAATGATA
>APFE030980873.1:163172-185234 GCA_000404065.3 Pinus taeda
CCAAAATTTTCCGGGGCGCTGCTCCGGACCCCATAAAGTGGGGTTACGGGTACCCCTCATACCCCCTGTTAACTATGTGGAAAGAATATAACACAACCCAACAGGGAATACCTTGCTGACTTCTTAGTTCTCCAACCTAAGACCAAGTTCAATGGTTATCATCTCATCCTTGGAAGGCCATGGTTAGCCACTGCTGATGCTTACATATGTTGCAGGGCTAGGAATATGACCATTAAAAATGGGCATTTGTCAAAGAAATTAGTCTTGTACCCTCCTACTCAACCATTTCTAGAGCATGACTTACCTTTATGGCTAGAAGAGAAGGAGGAAGATGAAGTCCACTCATCCCCAATATGTACCCTAGATTCTACTATAGGAGGGGGGAACCTGATGAAGATGACTTGATTGAGAAAATCCTCTAGAATCATCCCTCGAACACCATGTCTCTTGAGGAGTTATTAAAGAAAGATGAAGATAACACTTGGACTGATTTGTGCCTTGCTGACTCAAGTCCTACTCATGTCAAGATGATAGAATTTTGTCAAGAAAGAACATTGAAAATCAATTCCTCTCTCTCTGCACATCAGGAAAAGGAGTTATGTGACATGCTATGAGAGCATTTGGATACCTTTTCCTAGAGTTATAAGGAAATGAAGGTAGTGCACCCTTCAATGTGTACTCACCACATTGAAATTAAGGAAGGTTGCAAGCCAGTGTGCCAACCTAAGAGGATAATGAACCAAACCCTCAAAGATATAGTTAAAGAAGAATTGTAGAAGTTATTGGATGCAGGGTTAATTTACCCCATCTCAGATAGTAAGTGGGTGTCTCCTCTGGTTCTAGTCCCAAATAAGAATGGGAAGTGGAGGACCTATGTGGACTACAGAGAGATAAACAAAGCCACAAAAAAAGACCATTTCCCTCTACCTTTCATTGACCAAGTATTAGATGGTTTGGTAGGAAAGAAGTTCTTATCTTTCCTGGATGGATTTAGTGGTTACAATCAGATCCAGATCAGCCCAGAGGACCAAGACAAAACCACCTTCACCTGTCCTTGGGGTACCTTTTCTTATAGGGTCCTTCCTTTTGGATTATGCAATTCCCCTGCCACTTTTTAGACGGCAGTCCCGAGCATCTTTGTAGATCTAGTCCATGACTCTGTGGAAATTTATATGGATGATTTCATCCCCTATGGGTGTGATTTCCTAGAGGCTCTCTCTAACATGGGAAAAGTATTAAACAAATGCATTGAAATGAAATTATCCCTTAGTCTTGAGAAGTGTGATTTCTTGATGAATGAAGGGGCTATTATAGGTCACTCAGTATCCCAAGAAGGACTACGAGTGGACCCAAATAAAATTTCTATCATAAAGAGGGTCCCTACTCCTAAGAAGAAGATGGATGTCAGAAGTTTCTTGGGCTTAGCTAGATACTATAGGAGATTCATAAAGGACTACAACAAAGTAGCCTCACCTTTGTTTGGACTATTGGTCAAGGACTCCAAATTTTTATGGTCAGAAAGATGCAAGAGGCCCTAGAAACCCTAAAGGACAAGTTGACTACTGCACCTAAACTCCAAGGCCCAAATTTGCCTCTTCCTTTCCACATCCATGTTGATGCCTTTGAAAAAGCTATAGGATAAAATCTAGGCCAGATAGATGATAAGTTACCTTATGCCATTTACTTCATCAGCAAAAATATGTCCAAGGCTGAATTGAACTATACTGTGGCTGAAAAGGATCTCTTAGATGTTGTCCATTCCTTGAATAAATTTAGACATTACATCACTAGTTACCGACCTTTGTACATAATGATCATGCTGCTATTAAATATTTGATGAACCATCCTGATATGAATGCCAAAATTATTAGATGGTTTCTTTTTTACAATAGTTTGATCTAACTATCATTGATAAGCCTGGTAGAGAAAATGTAGTTGCAGCTTTTTTGTCTAGGCTGGCTTTGCCTGCAGGTGAGGAAGCAATGGTTGATGATCAGCTGCCAGATGAGCATTTATTCACTATTTCAGTTCTCTCTTCATGGTTTTCTATCATATCCAACTACTTAGAGGATGCACACTTTCCTCCAAATCTGTCCTGCAAGGAAAAGAGTAGAATTATAAGAAAAAGTGCACCATTCACTTGGATTGGGGGAAATCTCTTCAATCTAGGATGAGATCAAATTCTGAGAAGATTTGTTAGGGAGGAGGAAGTTTTTGACATCCTTATGGCCTGTCATGATGGGCCTTGTGGAGGTCACTTTGTAGCAAAGAGGACAACCTTCAAGGTACTACAAGCTAGCTACTACTAGCCCACCCTCCACCAAGATGCAAGAAGATATAACAGTTGATGTGACTAGTGCCAAAGAATGGGGAAACCTAATCCTAGGGATGAAATGCCTTTGCAACCTCAAGTGACTGTAGAGCCATTTGACAAGTGGGGCATGGATTTCATTGGGCCCATTGATCCACCATAAGGGCATAAAAAGTACATAATTGTGTGCACTGATTACTTAACAAAGTGGGCTGAAACCAAGGATGTCAAGGTAGGAACAGAAGAGAAAGTGGCTGAGTTTTTAAGGGAGAATGTGTTTTACAAGTTTGGGTACCCTAGAGATCTAGTCACTAATCAGGGCGCTCAATTCACCTCACACCTAATTAAGAATCTGTTGAGTTAGCATAAGATCAAGCATAGGAAGTCAACTTCTTACCATCCTCAGGCCAATGGAGAAGTAGAGGTTACCAATAGAGCATTGGAAAACATTCTCACAAAGGTGGTGAGAAGCAAGAAGAAATATTGGGCTGACAGACTAGTGGAGGCCACTTGGGCCTATAATACAACTTGGAAGAAAACCACTGGCTTCACCCCTTATGATTTGGCCTATGGGAAGAAGGCTTTGCTCTCCATTGAGTTTGAGTACAACACTTTGAGAATGGCAGCACAATTGGATTTGGATGTTACAAGGGCACAACAATAGAGGCTTCTCTAACTCAATGGGTTAAATGGATTCAAGATGCAGGCCTTCAAGTAAAAAGAAAGGTTTGGCATGACAAAAAAATAAAAGACAAAGTTTTTGAAGAGGGTGATTGGGCTTTGCTATATGACTCCAGGTTCAAGGATTTCAAAGGAAAATTGATGACTAGATGGCTGGGCCCATATGTGATAGAAAATTTCCATGAAAATGGGGTTGTTCAAATAAGAACCATTGATGAAGAAGGTATCCCCTTTCTTGTAAATGGGTACATATTGAAAGCCTACAAAATACCTCTATCAAAGGAAGAGTTTATTAGTACTATTAGTAAGGAAGTGAATGTGATTGGAAGTGTCTCCACTTCCAACTCACTGAATTCTTGAAGACTGTTTTATTTTTGAAGAAAAAAAATGAAAAAAGAGAAAAAACAATAAGGGACCTAGGGGATAACCTCCATGAGGCACCTGAGTCCAACTTTTGGGTTGAAAACCTCCTTGAGGCAGCTCAAGAGGGAAAAAAGGAAAATAAAATATCCCTGGGTGAAAAAGGGAGGTGCCTAGGGAAGGAAAAGAGGTTGAAAACCTCCTTTGAGGCGACCTGTGTGTTTCAAAAAAAAACAAAAGGCTATGACAGGGACCTCAAACCTGCCCACTAATAAAATTTTGTGATTTTTGCAAGTTTTCAAGGAAACAAAGGACATCAAGTTCCGAGGGAAGAAAACCAAGCAACACCCTATTATTCCTTCATTAAATTCATATCTCCCATTCCTACCATGTCCCCATCATCCATCCTCATTTCCCAACATAAAAAACCAGTTTACAGGCAATTTTCTGACTTGTACAAGGTTTCCTATATTTACTATAGGAGTTTCCTATAGTACTACAGGATGTCCTAAAACTCTACATGAATGGAATTTTTGTTGAGAAATGATGATGCAATCCTATTCTGGGTTAAAAGAGGGGGAAAATCACCTCACCACATCTCACCCAACACCAACTCATGACCATGCCACCCTCTGTGTCCATAAAAAAAGCACTAAAAAAGAAAGATATATAGAAAAAAAGAAGAAGAAAAAAAATAGAAGAGTCCAAGGGTTATACCATTAGTGGCCTCACTCACCTACCATCTCCCCCATTTCCATCCTTTCCAATCCTACCTAACCACCTATTCGTCCTCCAAGTAAAAAAAAAAAAATATTATGAAAGAGGCAGCGACAGGATTTCCTGTAGTACTACATGAAACCCTATAGCAACCTGTGTTATGACAACAATAGTCTCCATGCCTCCTCCTTCAACATCCATGCATAAAAAGAATATCAGCACCCCTGTAGGAAATATGGCACCTATCTAGAGCTCAGCAACAACAAAAGAGGCCAAGCACTTGCACACCAGAACAAAGAAGACAAATATATCAGCTGGGTGAAATAATAAAAAAAGAGCCAAGGAAAACAGGTACTTGAACAAGAAGAAGCATAATAAAGCCACCCTCTATCATACATCGACGAAGTGAAGGAAGGCACAAGTATGGAAGCTAATCCACACTCTTTCCCAAGTACGAATATGATAAAAGTGCAAGAATATGAAAAAAGTTGACTTTATAAGCTGAAGGTGGCTAGTTAACTTAGCCACCCTCAGCTCGAAAAAAAAGAAGTAAATTCCTAGTCAGCATGCCATGTGGCAAGGTCACATCAAAGAAAATAAGTCAAAAAGTTGGTTGAGGAGTGGGTGATGATTATGAGGGAAGGATGCATGATAACTAACGGTGAGCCAATGATCGAAAAGGAGAAATCACCTACACTGCCAACCAACACAACGCTCCAAGGAATCGATCATAAATATAAAGAATTCCTAACTTTCATGCACACATCATTCATTTTGAGATTAAGAGAAACGGGATCACCTGGAAGAGCCATAGAAGAAGCAAACCAGTTCCAACCATCCTATAGGGAACACCTATAGGAAATGTAGAGAACTACAGGAAACAATGGGAATTGTCAAAAAACTCTGCAAGGGGGTGCCTAGGGCCCAACTATTCAGAAATTATCCTCACTCAGAGCATCATAGTGAAAGGTAGTGTTGTAGTGGCTGCAACACCCTCCAAAATTTTGTCCTGTATCCAATTTAAAATCCTTCCTTGGATTTTTCCTTGATGTTTGCAAGCACTCAGGCTCATCCAATGAGCTCGTGTTGAGTCTTTGCACCCTCCTCACTTGATCATTCACCAGACAAATTTTAGTATATTGGTCACAATGTCATGCTTGTAGTCATGTTCTGGTTATGCAAAAAGTCCATCTTCATGTGTACAAGTTGTTTTCACTATGTAAACATCCATCACACTCACACACATATTTCTATGCAATGTCGTGCAAGTTTCGTCGTTGTCGTTCAACGATCTATCATAAGTGTCACGCTTGTCACTCACACACGTCGGTCAGTCATACTAAGTGTATGTTGTCTTGATAGTTTGAGGTTTCTTATCATTAAGTCATGTTGAGTGTGTGTTCGCAAGGTTGTGTATGCACAAGTTCACTCGCTCACACACTTAGTCATTTTGTTGAATCTTTGTTGACCGGACCACCCTTCAACAGCCGGACCTCCACTGAGCTACACTGCGTAGTCTCAACTCTCAGTGGTCATGTACTACTTCCGATAATTGTGCAGAGATTGAGGTTCCCCCCTAGGAAGTCTTCACTATGCAATTTTGGAGTCGACCTAACTGACTGTCACCCAGAACAATGCATAAGTTTCTAAGCAAGCCATCTCAATCTGCACTGCCTGCAAGCAAAGCCATCAAGCCTCCAAATGGTCAACTAGAGAGTTTGACTGGACAATGACCCCGGGCCTCACTCCAAAAAATTGCGCAGAAGCTTCCAAGAATTCTCACTTTCATTAACTGAAAAAATTGTGTAGACATGTCGAACAGACACCCGCTGCATGTCACTGTACTGTCCTGAAAAATTGTGCAGTTCTGTCAGCCAATCACCTTAACAGTCGGCTCGCTGCTCCTCCTGAAAAATACATAGTTTTCATGGGATGTTTCCTAGCTTCTAGCATCCCACTCATCCCAAAATCTACGCAGGGATGTCCTGCAATCCACCATCCCAGCTCTGCATAGTTTTGGCCAGCAGCATCCCGCAGCCTGCTGCCAACCTCCCCGAGAATCTGTGCAGTTTTCACTGAGTGTCCCCATACTTCCTACATTGTCTCCTTGGAAAAATTGCACAGATATACCCTCCAGCCGAGCCAGATCCTATAGACAGTCATTGCTGATCTAGACTAGCCATCTCAGCCTCCCAGTGACCTCTGCATAATTTTCATTAACCGTTACTAGAGCTCGCATCTTGACTTGAAATGTGCTCTGTGCAGTTTTAGAGCCTTGTCCTCTATCCCGGTCACCTGCATCTGAAAACGAAAGATAATGCATCATGGTAGACTAGGATATTTCTGGATTTGATGTGGTCTCATCATGAGTGATTTGATGTTGTCTCATCATGAGTTATTTCAGATATAGGTACATGGATGAGACATGGCGTGACGATGAATGGGATGAACAAGGAGTGCATGCTAGGAGACTTATTCGCGAATGGATGAACACGAGAAGCATGCCAAGTACAAGAGAAGGAGAGACATGCACGTGCAACATCAAGCGAACACCAAGACCATCGAAGACTCAACAAACCTTTCCATGTGGAGGTGAAGCTATGATACACAAAGAGCACAATCATCACTTAGCAGCACTGCAACTCGACATGGACACCATCAGTAGCATGAACATACCATCTCTGTCATGTCATGAGTCATCTCAGCCACATAACTACTATGGGCCATACTATCGTAATCAATGTAATAAAACATGGAAGTCTAAGAGACCCACATGTAAAGTTGAAGAGTCATGTAAGTCAAATAGTTAGAGGGAAGTTGAATAGTCACAAGGGTCAGTTTCACCCTTGGTTATATATACCCTTCATTTGTACATGAAAAATACTTTTCACCTTGGCTCCTCACACATAGCCTTGAGAGTCTGTAGTTTATTATTTGAGGAGAGAGAAATGGCTCCAACGCCCCACTATCAGGGTTAGCCATGTAATGGTGTACCAATGTGTCTTAGAGCTTTTTCTTAATTTAGAAGCCTGATAACAAAGCAACACATTTTCACACATGTATTGTATTTGTTTGTAAGACTATTCTTTGGACACTTGTAATACATGTTGCTTTAACTTGTATTATGATAGTTGAACTATTTCAGTTGTTGTAATACATATGATTACAAAATGTGTGTTGTATAAGTGTTAACCTTGTGTCGCCTGTGTGGGATATCCTACTAGACACTTGACAAAACCATTCTCATTAACTTGTTATAATGACCGTCACACTGGTGTGGACTATTCCATTAGGTGTTGTACATGCTATCCATTCACTTTGTGTTTGTGACTGCCACATCTGTGTGGACTACTCCGCTGAAAGCTTTGCATGTCCTATTGTGTTGTGTGTCTCTGACAGAATTGGGACTATTCCCTTTCGACTTGAGACTCACTTCCACCCTCTCCCTCTTCGGTGAAAGAACCTTGACACAAGTAACACTAAGCACTCACCAGGCACGCGAACCTCACTGTTCGAAGCCTAAAGCAAACCGTTCTCATGTGTTGACAAGCAAGAGCTAAGGAAAACCTTTAAGATAATGGAAATCGGGCCATCATACTAGATGGGAATCCTACACCAAAAGATGTGAGGTCTAGTTGGGACTTCATACCAGGGAGATCCAATGAATGTTGGTGGGTCCAACATCATCAACGTTTCTAGCCCTAGAAGGAGGGCCGCCAGTTGTTTATGGTTGAATGTATTATCACCCCAACTCATAAATCATCTAGTAAAGGAAGTAACTCACACTCCCTCTCACCTACGCTCAACTCTAAAGTTGGTTACTCCTCACCTCCCAGACGTAAACACAAAATTTGGTATCAACACCCCTGCTCTATCCATCCCATCACTCGTCATTTTGCAAAGGCAGTCGGACTGATCCTGAGAATACAACATCTTTCATACGTATCAAGGAAGCCAATGACCACTCCCACAGGAGTTGTTGTATCATCAGTGGAAGAAGCAATTCTTTCCACGCTCGAAGGTTTGGCAAAAGCTGTTGAGAATGGAGTGGAACCTCCAGTCTTCCAACGGGGAGAATGAGACACCCTCGTGATTTCATTATGATAATTTTGATGTCTAAAATGGGCCTCCTAAGGAAAATGTACAACCAAAATAAAATTTATAAGAGCCAATAGGATTCAAGATGATGATGTCAACCATGGGGGATGATTCACCATTTTTGGAGTAAAAAAGTAAAAAGATTAAAAAATAATAAAATAATAAAACATTTTCAACTCGTATTTTCAACTTATCTCCCTAAGGTTTTACTCAAATTTCGAGTGGGAGTACTCATTGGATGAAAAATTTATTTCCTCATCCAAAGAGTACCCAAGTTTCTTACTTTTGATGGACCCTGCTACACAAAGAATGAGAAATACATGAAAAACGTGATTGCAATCACGTTTTCCATGTATTTCTCATTTTTCATGTAGCAGGGTCCATAGAAAGTATGAAATATTGGTACTTCTTGGATTAGGAATCAAATTATGCATCCAACGAGTCTTTCTGCTAAAAAAATGAGTAAACCCATAGGGAAATAAGTTGAAAAAATAGTTTTTTCTTTTTTACCTCTAAAATTTGATGATGTAACGTAATATTATTTTATTATTTCCACTATTATTTTATAATTTCCTTAGTAGGCCCATTTTAGACCTAAAATATCCCCTAATGTGGTCTTAGATTCCGGTACAAGAGGTGGAGGTGAAGGCAGTGGAGGAGGTAGAGGTGGAGATGAACCAACAGACTTAGAGTCAGAACCGTTAGATTCTGAAGAAGAGGAGGAGGATGATGAAGAAGAAGACATGGCTGACCAAAACTTAGAATGGATGACTTAGGGACCATTAGCTCTCCTGCGTGCTTTGTAGAGGATGCTAAAGCGTTTAGAGAGAATGCCCACAAAGTATGACCTTAACAGAGTAGTGAAGGCAGAAGATCACTTGGACAACTTCTACCTACAACTGCAAACAATCGAGGTATGGTATGATGATGTTGCATGTAGAATATTTCCATGTACCTTGGATGGCCATAAAATAGTATGGTATCACAACCTTCTTGTCAACTCTATCCATAACTTGGGTATGTTCAAACACATGTTTCTAGAAAAAATTGTTGAAGACAAGAACCTAACAATGTTGCTCAAAGGGTTGGGCAGTTTGAAGATGGAGGTGAAAGAAAATGTAAAGGATTTCAATCAAATGTTTTTGTGCATATTGAACAAGTTTGCAGCGGACACGAAACCACATGACTACATCAATGTTGACTACTATACGTCTGCACTGCCAACCAACATTGCGCAGTTCATCAAGTGAGCTGCGAAACCAACACTACTAGCAAATTCCGAAGAGGAAATCACTGTAGAGAATGACCTGTGCGTGATTGGAGTCATCAAGGATGATGAACCAATGAAAGACTCTAGAGATGTGAACAGGAATCCCTAGGCTGCAGTGAGTAAGGGTAAAGACAAGGAAGCAAGTGACATTGAGACCCTTATTGGTCTTTTCAAGAACTTGATAACAGAGGTGTTTGAGCTAAAACAACGAATGATTGACACATTTGCAAGCATCCGACAACCCAGACAATAGAAAGGAAGCATGTCATCAGGAAGCAACTTCTTCCCGACTAAAAATGCGTAGAGATCCAGCTCAGTGTTTCAGTTAGAATAATGCATGAATGATGAATTTTTCTCATTCCATGAAGATGATCGCTCGGAAGGGTCTTGTTCGGAATGGAAACAAGTCATAGGTTCAGTATGAAATCACACAATAAATGTAGTGATTAGTACACAATGCCAGCTAATAGACGCAGAAGATGATGAAGATGTTGCACCTAATGAGGCAACCAACACTAGGCATGTAATCAACATGTATTAGTGCTCACAAGAAGCAGAAGACAAACAACGAGAAGCAACCCCAAAAGCAAAATGGTTAATATAATTTCAAAAGTCAAGGGGATCCCCCTACATTTGGGGAAATGTGAGAAAAGATTGAACTGTTGAGGAAGGTTGATCCACTAGCCATCCAAAATTAGGAAACACAAAGCAAGCCTGGGAAGACAATGACGAAAAAGAGTACATCCATGAGAAGTAAACTCTAGAACACTCCGCCGGACAGTACAAACACAAGTTTGACCCCGAACATCTTAGTGAGTCTACCTGCTCTTGAATACAACATTGTGGAAGACATGAATAAAACTCGCGCAAACATCTATTTGTTTGAGTTGGCTATGATTCAAATTCAAACGGATATTTTGCTCCGTGCACTAGGGACAACATCTACAGACAGTGCAACCTCTATCACCAAGGGAGCAAACACATCTCCCGGTTCACTCACAACTATGCTAAAAAAACTCCGGGTGGAAGAAGCAAACTATGTTTGCTATACATTCTTGCTTTCATTCTAAAAATTTAACTGTAATGTTCATAATTATTTGGTTGATTCAGCGCATCAACCAATGTCGTGCTACTCTCCATCGCTAAGAAGATCAATGCACAATGGAGAAAGACGTATGCGCAGATAATCCAACTTGATTGGACATGTATACCAACCATTGGTGAACTTCAGGATGCGATTATTTGACTATCTCATGATGACCGAGTTCACCAGTGCAGAAACATTGTTGTTGTGGACATATCGGAAGCATATGGCTTACTTATCAACTAATATTGGTCCAACAAGTTGAATGGGTACTTTGCTATAGACTAGTCACAGTTGTGGCTTTTGTATCAGGGTAAAAGCAATCAAATCTAGGTGTTATCCGAAAGATACATGAGGCATAACATCACTCCCATAAATGGTGATAACAAACCATTGGCCTTCATAAGGCTCATGTTCGGCAACTGCCTCTTGGAAACAACACTGGGGTGTTATCTCACACAACAAGCTCCGACCCCACCAGACATGCAACTGGGTCTCCTTCCTTGCCCAACTGATGGAAATGATACCTGTATAGCACATTATAACACTAGTAAAAGTAGTAGTAGTACAAGTGTGTCAAATAATTTGTGTACAAATGAGTTATGGACCATGTACTTTGATAGATCAAAGACACAGGATGCCTCGGGAGCCGGGTGTGTCTTGATTGACCCAAAACTTAGGAAAAATTTGATCTCAAGCTGCTTAGAGTTCGAGTGCAAGAACACCATTGCTAAATACAAAGCACTTGTGTTGGGCTTGCAAAAGGCCATCAGCCTCAACGTTGTTGTGCTCAAAGTGGTAGGTGATTTAGAAATCATGGTACGACAAGTACGCAACACCATACACTATTTATCACCTCATCTCAAAAGTCACCAACAAGAGCTATGGCGACTAATCTCTAACTTCCAAGCATTTAATATCATTGTTGTGCCAAGAATGCACAATGTAACTACCAATACTTTAGCAAACACAGCTTCTAGGATGTCACCACGTAGGGATAAATTTACTGTTGGAATTTTGTATAAGCCTTCTATTCTTAATGACAAAACTAATCTATGTGTTTTTGACAATGATCAAAATAGACTGCACTTCATGGCCAAGAATGATGTATTCAAAGACACAGGCATAGATGAAGATCAACAAGAGTAGTCTCTGCAAGGTATGGCTGATGACAAGAAAGGAATCCTCATCCCCAAGGGTGTGGTATCTCTAGAAAAGCTCTATGACTTGCAGAACCACTTTTAGGGGCCAAGGAACAGCAAAATCCACAGCTCCACCATGATGCACAAATAGATAAAATTGGGAACATAACAAGATCCAAAGTTTGTCAATCTTGATATGTGTTGCACACAGTAGGAGCGACAAGCCTTTCTACACTTATTCAAACAATACTGAGATGTGTTCGTGTGGACATATGGTGATCTAAAAATGTACAACATGTGAATAATACATTCCAATCAAAGAAGGGGTCAAGCCATTCCAACAGAAGCTGAGGAAAGTACATTCGTCACTTGAACCCCTCATATAGTAAGAGATGATTAAACTGTTGGATGCATGGATCATATACAAGTTTTTCATTCCACATGGGTTTCCAACCTTGTTCCTGTACATAAGAAGTTTGGGGAGATCCGCTTGTGCGTTGATTTCTAAAACTTGAACTGCGCCTCAGAAAAAGACAATTACCCCAATTTTTCTATGGAGCATATTTTATAGACAATATCTGGGGCAAAGATGTTTTCCTTACTTGGATGGGTTCTCAAGATACATCCAGGTTCTGGTAGTGGAACCTGATCAACTTAAAACTACCTTCTTTACCAAGTGGGGTACATTTGCACACAGGAAAATGCCATTTGGGCTCATGAATGCAGGCACAACCTTTCAGCATGCCATGGACATCGCCTTCCGTGGAGTCATCAGACAGAGTGTAGTGGTGTACCTGGATGACGTGACTGTCCTTTCAAGAAAACGGTTAGACCACATATGCCATCTGAAGAAAATATTTAAGCGATGCCGGAAATACGGGATTTCCTTGAATCCCAAAAAGAGAGTATTTTCAGTGTATGAGGGGAACCTCCTTGGGCACATCATTTCCAGAAGTGAGATCAAGGTTGATCCGTACCATGTCTGGACCATTACACAAATCCCTCACCCAGCCAACAAAAAAGCAATGCAGTCCTTCTTGGGAAAGATAAACATCCTCCGGAAGTTCATCTCAGACTATGCACAGATAGTAAAAGCAATGCAAGACATGATCAAGAAGGATGCAGTCTACAACTAGGGAAAGAGTGAAAAGAATGCATTCATCTGAGTTAAGTAGGCTATAGCAAAAGAACCTGCACTTTACATCCCATATTTCAACAAATATTTCTTGCTATACACCTTTGTCTCCGACAAATCTCTTGCTGTGGTACTCACTGTTATCACCCTAAAATTTTTGTTTCTAAACTTTGGAAAGTTTTCCTTTTTTCTAGTTATAGTCTTATAATAGGTTTTGAGTCATCTCATCTCAATAGTTTCTTTATCTTTTCCAAATAAAGTTTGACAACCTCATTCCATGTCCTAGAAGCCTCACCATGTGTTTAGAAGTCATATCTCACATCATTTTGAAGAAATCTTGAAATTAGCTACGAATCCATGTTTTCGTAGTGTAGACAGTGTAAAAAACCTATTTTTCACTACGAAATCACTGAACTAGGAGTTTTCGTAGCGCACTATGAAACCACTGAAAAAGCCTGTTTCAGCATAAAAGATTCTATTTTCTGTTTTTACTAGTCAACTTCCAGAAGTGTTCCTGAGCATCTGAGAACTCAATTTTGAAAAATGAAAGAGGATTTTCTTCCTAACATACCGAAATACAAAAACCACTTTTAGTTTCTTCAAAATCATTATTAGGTGGGAGAAATTTATGGTTAAAATTGCGCTACGAAATTGCTGAAAGCCAAGCTTTGTCTTCTAGTTTTAGCAGTATTTTTCAAGATCAGTTTCTGGTCACAGGAAAAGGTATTTTGGAATTATAAAGGAGGTTTCTATTCATCAAGTCTCCAGATACAATAACCTATCTCACTTTCTTCATAAGTGTTATCAGTTTGGAGATACTAAGGTTTCTTTGAAACCCTAATTTCAAAGAACAAATTTTTCCTATTTTACATGTGTTTTTCAAGGACATATTCTGGACAGCCGGAGAAGTGTTTTTAAAAAACAAGAGAGGTTTTGTTCTAGACAACATGGAATACAAACACCTCCTTCAATTTTGTAAAATATATCATGGATGAGAAAATAAAGGCTCTATCCCACGTGCTAATTTTCAAGGGTCCTAAACCTAAAAACAGGGAAACATGTTCCCTAATTTCTAGGGTTTATCATTAGCAGTAAGGTGACAACGTGGGAGACTTTATCACATTCGACCTCATGAGGTTTCAGCTTTAAAATAATGCATTCAATGTTTAGTTAAGGTGGTTTAGTCATAACAAGGAGTTGTACTCCTAATTGTATTAGGACTCTAAGACAGTCAGTTAGCTGTCACTTGTATTTAATAGTCTGTTTTATGGTTAGAATAGGTGTCAGTAATAGAAATTCGAATTCTCTTGATGAGGGATGAGGGAATACATGTTGTAAATGATATATATAAAGCAGGAGGTCAAATTAGCAAAGGGTTGGAGACTTTTTGGCTCAGTTGCTGCTCTATGTGCAGACTGTGTATATTTTTGACCTAATGTAGAGTTTCTACTTAGACAACTCAAGATTCATGAAGAGTTCTTGGATGTTCTTGTTTTGATGGCATATTCTAGTACTTACATTGCAGTGGTGTTTACTTATGATACTCAGAACTCATCAATGATGCTCTGACTTCCTTCATAGATAAACTAACTGTGTTTCACTATTTTATATTTGCATTTCTGCACTTGAACTCTATAATGCCTTGACTTCCATGCTAGGTAGAATGTTTTGGATTCACTACTCAGGATTCAAAGAGAGTTTTTAATGTCCTATTGTCTCATGGCTTTCCTCTTTCACTTACTTGTAGTGGTATGAATACATGTTACTTAGAACTCATCAATGATGCTCTAACTTCCTTCATGTATTTATAAATTGTGTTTCCTTGCATTGTGTCTTTGTTTTGTTGATGTATATAAACTCTCTATGCCCTGACTTTCATGTTAAGCTGATCTTGCTGTGGTACTGAAACATACTTTGACTCCATAGCCCAATGGTAGCCAACCTTCATCTTTCAACTTATAAACAAATAAAATCACAAACCATAGAGTTAGCCATCTATCCATATCTTTAATCAATATCATTAACCCTTTGAGAGAGCCCTCTCAGGTTGAGGAGGCTAAGCCTTAGCTAAAAGATTGGTTTGAAAGAGTTACATTGAGATAGTCTGATCAACAACCTATCAAGGTATTATTTTTGTGATAACATTTTGGTGCGCCTGCCAAGAGTTTGAATATATACATATCCTGAAATCAAGAAAGATGAACTTCTGAAGGTAGCAGGAGCTTAGAAAGTTTCTGAGGCTGCAATCTACCTTGGTGACTCCACACATCAAATAAAAAATTGGAAGGTGACTCCACTGCTAGAATATCAGTAGCTTGATGAAGTTTCAAGATGAGTTCCATTACAAGAATGAATGCGAGGTATGCCCCTATGAATCGGTCTCATATCCCTGGTTTTCCAAATCCTATGCCAAAAGTTGATTGGTTAGACGATCTTCCAATATTCAAAGATGAAAATAAAGACAATGCTGCTCTTCATTTGGTTAGGTTCCATATGCATGTACGCAGTCTTAAGGTTCAGTTCCCTGAAGATTGTCTCATGAAGATGTTTATGACCACTTTAGAAGGAAAAGCATGGTCTTGGTATAAAATCTTGGAAAATGGTTCATTATATTCTCTTGCTGATTTCCATGATATATTCTATGACATGTATAAAGAGTGTCATCCCTCCTTATTGCTGGTCAAAGATTGTTGTAACAATTCTGCTAGTTTTATTCAATATTTGGAGGATTGTTATGATGATGATGAATTCATGGGTGAAGAAATTTTAGAGGCTTTTCATAACAATACATTTCAACACCAAGAAGAAAGGATAACATCCCATGAAATGCAACATGAAAATCAGCAGGGGTTTACTTATGAAAATCATATTACATCCTCCGAGATTGATGTAGAGATGCAACAGATTTGTCAGTCTTCAGATCATAATGAAGATGAAAATAATTGCAAACACCAAGAAGAAATAATAGAAGAATTTTTTTATAACCCTCAAGCAGAGGAAAAGGTTGATCATTTATGTAATTCCTTGCAGCAGATTACTTCAAAGAATGATCATAATAGTGAGGAAAATTACATTGTCTATGGGAATCATGCAAAAAGGCAGTTGGATAGCATATCAAAGGAATTTTGTGTGGCTGAGAATGAGTTGTATAAAGATATAGAATGTTATGAGAATCATTAAACTAAACTAATCATGTCTTTTTTGACCCTATAGCTGATTACATGGAAAAGATTTGCTGTTCAGATTTCCAGTTATATTTTTAATTCGAAGATCAGGTACATCTCATGTTGACTCGGTTATTTTAATATCATGTTTATTTTTGCTTCAAGTAAAAAAAAGAGATTCAAGTGTCAGATCATATCGATGACTGGCTTCATTGGAAGTTTCATGTTCCTTGAGCTACAAGTGGAGATTGCAGTTGATAGAGTAGGTAGGAATGTGAAAATAAGCTAAGGGTAGGTTGACTGAGCATTTGTTTCAATCGGTGCAATTTTAATTCTTCTTAAAAAATCATTAAAGGCTTGAGGAGTAGATTGGGCAGAAGTTCAGAGTTTTATTCTAAAGGATGGATAGCGACACTAGAGCTATAGGTTCTTAGTATACCACAAGGGCACACTATCCCTAGTGGAGCCACTGTTATCACCCTAAAATTTTTGTTTCTAAACTTTGGAAAGTTTGCCTTGTTTATAGTCATAGTCTTATAATAGGTTTTGAGTCATCTCATCTCTAGAGTGTATTTCTATTTTCCAAATAAAGTTTGACAACCTCATTCCATGTCCTAGAAGCCTCACCATGTGTTTAGAAGTCATATCTCACATCATTTTGAAGAAACCTTGAAATTAGCTACGAATCCACATTTTTGTAGCGCAGAAAGTGTAAAAAGCCTATTTTGCACTATGAAATCACTGAACTAGGAGTTTTCATAGCACGATACGAGACCACTAAAAAAGCCTGTTTCAACATAAAAGACTCTGTTTTTTCTGCTTTTACTAGTCAACTTCCGGAAGGGTTCCTGAGTCGTTGAGAAGTCAATTGTGAAAAATGAAAGAGAATTTTCTTCCTAACATACTGAACTACAAAAACCTCTTTCAGTCTCTTCAAATTCATTATGAGGTGGGAGAACTTTATGGTTAAACTTGTGCTACAAAACTGTTGAAAGCCAAGCTTTGTCTTCTAGTTTTAGCAGTCTTTTTCAAGATCAGTTTCTGGTCATAGGAAAAGGTATTTTGGAATTCTGAAGGACATTTCTCTTCATAGAATCTCTAGATAAAATAACCTATCTCAATTTCTTCATAAGTGTTATTAGTTGGGAGATACTAAGGTTTCTTTGAAACCCTAATTTCAGAGAACAGATTTTTCCTGTTTTACACATGTTTTTCAAGGACAGATTCTGGACAGTTGGAGAAGTGTTTTTAAAAACCAAGAGAGATTTTGTTCTAGATAGCATGGGATACAAAAACCACCTTCATTTTCATAAAATATGTCATGGATGAGAAAATAAAGGCTCTGTCCCACGTGCTAATTTTCAAGTATCCTAAACCTAAAAACAGGGAAACATGTTTCCTAATTTCTAGGGTTTATCATCAGCAGTAAGGTGACAACGTGGGAGGCTTCATCAAATTCGACCTCATGACGTTGCAGCTGTCAAATAATGCATTAAATGTTTAGTTAAGGTGGTTCAGTCATAACAAGGAGTTGTACTCCTAATTGTATTAGGACTATAAGATAGTCAGTTAGCTGTCACTTGTATTTAATAGTCTGTTTTATGGTTAGAATAGGCGTCAATAATAGAAATTCGAATTATCTTGATGAGGGATGAGGGAATACATATTGTAAATGCTATATATAAAGCAAGAGGTCGAATTAGCAAAGGGTTGGAGACTTTTTGGCTCAGCTGCTGCTCTATGTGCAGACTGTGTATATTTTTAACCTAATACAGAGTTTCTACTTAGACAACTCAAGATTCATGAAGAGTTCTTGTATGTTATTGTTTTGATGGAATCTTCCAGTACTTACATTGCAGTGGTGTTTACTTATGATACTCAGAATTCATCAATGATGTTTTGACTTCCTTCATAGATAAACTAACTGTGTTTCACTATTTTATATTTGCATTTCTGCACTTGAACTCCATAATGCCTTGACTTCCATGCTAGGTTGAATGTTTTGGCTTCACTACTCAGGATTCAAAGAGAGTTTTTAATGTCCTATTGTCTCATGGCTTTCCTCTTTCACTTACTTGTAGTGATATGAATACATGTTACTTAGAACTCATCAATGATGCTCTAACTTCCTTCATGTATTTATAAATTGTGTTTCCTTGCATTGTATCTTTGTTTTGTTGATGTATAAAAAATCTCTATGCCTTGAATTTCATGTTAAGCTGATCTTGCTGTGGTACTGAAACATACTTTGACTCCATAGCCCAATGGTAGCCAACCTTCATCTTTCAACCTATAAACATATAAAATCACAAACCATAGATTTAGCCATCTATCCATATCTTCAATCAATATCATTAACCCTTTGAGAGAGCCCTCTTAGGTTGAGGAGGCTAAGCCTTAGCTAAAAGATTGGTTTGAAAGAGTTACACTAAGATAGTCTGATCAAAAACCTATCAGGGTCCTATTTTTGTGATAACACTCACTTGGAAGGATGAGCCAAATGACAAACGCCCCATCTCCTTCATGAGAGAAAGCATGCAAGAACCCAAACTCAACTACTTCACCATTCAAAAACAAGCATATGTAGTATACAAGGTAGTGAAACACTTCAGACCCTACTTGCTGAAGAACCATTGCATAGTCTATGTGCCTCACCCAACAATCCACTCAATGCTTCTACAACAAGAGCTGGGTGAACGATGTGCGAACTGGATGATAGGCTTGCAAGAATATGATCTTGACATCAAGACAGTTCACATTGTCAAGGGTCATGGTCTCTGTAGAATCGCAACTGAGGTAGTCCATACATAGGAGGAGGAAGAAGAGCTCGTTGGTTGGGAGCAGGAAATCAAAATGTATGATGTAGAGTGAGCACCACCCACTGCATGCAGAAACTCTTGGTAGGGAGATGTGCGCCAGTACCTTGAGCAAGGCACCATACCCTCTCATTTATCCATGAAACAGAAGAGGGCACTGCGCCTCAAATATTTATCCTATCAGTTGGTGCACGAAATGATTTATAGAAAGCACAGTAATGAAATTTTTCTCAGGTGCTTGGGGGCACATGATTCAGAGAAGGTCTTGCATGATTTACATGGTGGACCATCTGGGGCCCAATTCATGGGAAATACCACTATGCACAAAGTTATGTGAGTTGGTTTCTACTAGCCCACATTGTTCGAGGATGCACATGCTTATATCTACAAGTTCCCGGTCTTTCAGTGATGTGCTGACATACACGAAGGTCAGTAGCCCTGCTGCACCCTGTTGCAGTGATTGAACCGTTCCAACAATGGGGCCTGGACATCATTAGGGAAATTTTCCCACATTCGTCAAAACAACACCACTACATCTTGACAGCTACTGATTACTTCATGTGGTGGATAGAGGCAGTTCCACTCAAGCAAGTGAATGACTAGGAAGTCATCAACTTCCTCCAACAGAACATCATCTCACGTTTTTGTGTTCTGGTATCACTTGTGTTTGAAAATGAAACTTACTTTTCATCTTTGAAGCTTTATGATTTTGCATTGCAGTATGGTATTGTACTAAAACACTCATCTAACTACTACCCGTAGGGAAATGGTCTCGCAAAATCCACAAATAAAAACCTTATCTGCATAATCAAGAAGACCATTTACTCTAAACAACGTAATTGGCACTCTGCTTTGGAAAAATCCTTATGGGATGACTACGTAACACCAAAAACCTCTCTGAACACTTCACCATACTTCCTGGTTTATGGTAAAGAAGCCATCCTACCACCAAGCATCTACTTTCCTGCACTCCAATTGTATCAAGAGTCCTGAGGCATGCCTTGTCTGCTAGTTCAACGTAGGATGGATACACTTCACAAGCTACAGGAAGAAAGGATGAAAGCAAAAGAAAAATTTACACTCCACCAGAATGGTATCAAGAGATGTTTCAAAAAAAATCTGCCGGGAACGCTAGCTTTGATGTTGGTGACTTGGTCTTGAAATGGGAGAAACCCCATGAAGACAAAGACAAGCATACAAAGTTCCAGTCCTTGTGGATTGGTCCGTACCATGTACATGAGAAGCTTGGCTCACACGAATATCGACTGAAATCACTTGATAGGAGGATTGACAACCTTCCTGTCAATGGCCAAGATCTCAAACATTATTTTTAGTAAGACTGGGCCGCGCGCCACGCCATGTACATAGTCTATTTACTTGTTTTTTTGTTTTTGTTTTTGTTTTTTGTTTTTTGCTTACTATTTTTGTTTCACTTTGTTTTGTTTAGTTAGTATCATGATATTTTTGGTTTTGCAAATAAGTGCTAGCCTCTACTGAGTTCTGGCTTTTGAATGAGTATGTGGCTAAGATCCAAAGCATCTTGCCACACTGCAACACTTGGCCAATCCTGCGTCTATATTCTTTGTACTGGTTATAACCTTCGTCTGATGAAGTCTTGATGAAAAATACAAGCCATTTTTATGGGAAGCTTGGGTCCAACCATGAACCTATGTCCACACTAGGAAACCCCATGTTTGTATTTAGTCTTCTGCTCTGCATGTTCAAGCTCATCCGATTAGTAGAAATGGAGAAGGGAAAATCTAAATGAGCAAATCTATGTCAAAGGTCTTACATGCTTCTATGAAGGAACAACCTATTCTAATCTCAATAAGTCGGGATGCCTCTTCCGCCCCAAAAATAAATAAGTGCCTATGCACAGTCCTCTTTTAAAAAAAATACAAAGGTGAAAGAAGAGAAAGGCTTCCTGCGTAGAGAGGTGAAGCATGCAACTCCATCGAGGTACTAATCAGGCTTGCTGGCAGTGGAGAAATGAGCGTGTTCCTGAATGACTCTGACGGGGCACTGTCTAGGGCTGCTGGCAGCAGTGCAACACTAGAGATGAAAACTTATACCCTGAAAATTTTTAACTCACGAGCCAAACTACCCTTCTTGATTTTGAAACACTATGATCAAGCTGAAACTTGTTGTGTTTGACTGAGTTGGAAAAAGGTGAACCATGTCTATCCATGGGGTAAGTGGGGAAGCCGAAGTAACCCACACAACAATTCAATACTCCCTGAAAGAACAAGGCCCTGTGCTGTCAATGAACCAAAACAAAGAAGCTGAAATTGAACCAGTGTGTTGCCAAGTGTTGTAGTGGCTGCAACAACCTCCAAAATTTTGGCCTGCATCCAATTTTAGAGCCTTCCTTGGATTTTTCCTTGATGTTTGCAAGAACTCAGGGTCATCCCATCAGCTCGTGTTGACTCTTTGCACCCTCCTTGCTTGACCTTTCACTGAACATCTTTTAGTATGTTGATCACAATGTCATGCTTGCAGTCATGTTCTAGCTATGCACAAAGTCCGTGTTTATGTGTACAAGTTGTTTTCTCTATGTAAGCATCCATCAAGCTCACACATGGAGTTGTATGCAATGTCACGCAAGTGTCATCACGGTCATTCAACGATCTATCACAAGTGTGTTGCTCGCACCTATCAGTTAGTCACACTGAGTGTATGTTGTCTTGATGGTTCGAGATTTCTTGTCGTCAAGTCATGTTGAGTGTGTGTTCACAAGGGTTGTGTATGTACAAGTTCACTCGCTCACACACTTAGTCTTTTTTCTAAAACTTTGTCAACCGGACCACCCTCCAACAGCCAGAACTCCATGAGCTACATTGCGTAGTCTCAACACCGAACCTCCATTAAGCTACATTGCGCAGTCTCAACTCTCGGTGATCATGTATTATTGCCCATAATGGCGCAAAGCTTCAGGCTGCCCCCCAGATAGTCTTCACTGTGCAATCCTGGAGTCGACCTAACTAACTATGACTGAGAACAATGCAAAAGTTTCTTAGCAAGCCATCTCAATCTGCGTTTCCAGCAAGCAAATCAATCAAGCCTCTAGTTGGTCAACCAAAAAGTTTGACCGGGCAGTGACCCTAGACCTCACTTGCTATGAACCCAACTCAAGAAAAAGATAGAAAATATAGATCAACGCCTTAGAATTCAGCTTCTTTGAGGGGGCAACCTCCTTTACATTACATAAATGAACAATTCTTGGATGATTCAAATGACAAAACCTCCTTTCTATATATAGGAGTCTAAGGAGTCACAATATAACC
>APFE030980873.1:187563-203886 GCA_000404065.3 Pinus taeda
TCCAATAGTTGTAGCACCCTGTCAACATGTTCAACATGATCCTTCCAAGACTTCTTGTAGATTAGTATATCATCAAAATATGCTAACACAAATTTTATAAGGAAGGGTTTGAAAATGGAATTCATCAAACCTTGAAATGTAGAAGGTGCATTGTTAAGGCCAAAAGACATGACCAAAAATTCATAATGACCTTCATGAGTTCTAAATGTTGTTTTTGGAATGTCTTCAGTCTTCATTCTAATTTGATGATATCCTGAACGAAGACCCAACTTGGTGAAGTAAATTGATCCATGCAATTCATCCAGTAATTCATCAATGACAGGAATGGGAAACTTATCTTTAATAGTGAGCTTGTTGAGCTCTCTATAATTTGGACACATGCTCCATGATCCATCCTTCTTGTGCACCAATACTACTAGAGTAGAGAAAGAACTTTGACTAGGTTGAATTATACCTGCCTCTAGCATTTATGCAACCATACGTTCAATTTCACTCTTTTGGTGATAGGGATATCTATACGACCTGATGTTTGGAGGAACACTTCCTGGAATCAAATGAATAGCATGATCATGATCACGAATAGGTGGGAGACCTTTGGGAGTCTCAAATACCTTGGAATGATTGTCCAAGATTTTTTGGAGATTTAGAGAAATAGATGATTCCGATGTGGAAACATCTAGTGAAAATAATTGTGCAATTACATCTCTTTGTTCCTTTTTTAGAAGCTTTGTCATATTGATAGAGCTAATTATCTTTCTCGGTTTCCCTGCAATACCCCTTAATTCAACTTCTTTTCCTTCCGCAGAAAATTTCATGAAAAGTTCTTGAAAATTAAAAGCTATTGTACCCAAGGATTGTAGCCATTGGACTCCTAGTACAACATCAACACCTCCCATTGGAATGGAAAGCATTGATCTAGTCAATAAATATTATCCCATGGATAGATTGATATTATGGCACTTTCCGTAGCAATTTATCATTCCTCCATTTGCAACCATCACTTGACACTTTGGTGCTAGATATAGGAAGCAATTAAATTCTTTTGCTACCTTACAATGAATAAAATTGTGGGTATTTCCTGAATCAATCAACACTATTATCTTTTTCTTCTTGATTTGTCCTTCTATCTTGATGGTTTGAGGAGTGGTAATTCCAGCCAATGCATTACAACATATGGTCAGATTCATTTCTTCTTTGTATAGGGTTTGTTCCTGGAGTATATCCTCTTCTTTTGACCTTTCTTGCTCCTTTTCTTCTTCCTCTTCACAATCTATGTAGAATAATTTCTTCTCAGCACACTTATGACCTTTAGTGTATTTGCTATCACAACTATAATGAAGCCCTTTTGCTTTTTTTTCTTCCAATTGTTATGGTGTCAACCTTATAGGTTGTCGAAGACTAGGGGAAACAACACTTCCATATTTATAGTTGTGAGTGGTATGCTTCCTTGTTGCCATAATTTTTCTTTCCATTCTTCTTGCTAACCTGAATGCCTTCTCTAACGAATTAGGTTCCCAAAGGTGAACATCATGTTGGATATTATATTTTAAAGTCCCTATGAACACATTAATCCTATGCTCCTCTAGAATATTTTTTACCCTTATGTTCAATTTTTGGAACTCCTAAGTGTGCTCCATTATTGAACCCTTTTGTTTGAGACTTATCAATTGGCTTAAAAAATGTGTTGCTTTTTGTATCCTCATAATGTGTTGACAATTCTTCCGTAAAAATTGCCCAAGTAATAATTTGTTTACAAGAGAAAAGCCATTGATACCATACAAATTGATTTGGTTCCAAATATAAAGTTGCAATACGTACCTTTTGTGTGTTTTGCACATTATTGAGATCGGAAAATTGCTCCATCTGTAACATCCATGTTGCAGGGATCCTTGCCATCAAACTTCCTCATATCAATTTTTGGAATATGGTGGGTCTTCGATCCAACATTAGAGTCTATGAAATCATGATTAACATTTCTTTTGTTCTCATCATGAGTTTTCTTTACTACCTTTTCACCATTAGTAAGCATTTCTTGTAGAAACGTTGTCAAATCTGTCTTCAAATCTTCCATGCATGTCTTTAAATCATCCATCTTAGCTTCCACATCATTCATCTTAGTTTCTACGCCTTTCTTTAAACAATCAATCTTATCTTCTACACATTTCTTTAAACCATCCATCTTAGCTTCTACATCTTTCTTTAAACCATCCATCTTAGATTCTGTTGCTTTTTGTGCAAGTGACACTTGTTGCACTTGGTCTCGTAATTTTGATATATCATGTTGCATTTCTTCCTCTTCTTCATGATTCATGCTAGAGATTTTAGGTTGCTTACTAGGTGTTTACATTTTTCTTTCCTTGGGGCATCAATTACCGATAATAATGCTTTACTATGCCCTTTGAATTCCTTCAAACTAATTTTCAAACCAAGCTTATTAAAAAATTTGAAAAAAACTACACACCTTTTTTCACTTTGTATGAGCTTAATATTGAATCTGATGTATCTCTGTAATTTCGGATCATCTAGTTCTGAAGTTGTGAACTATGGTATCCCTCTGTCTCCTCTTTCTAATGCCAGTAGTCTGATCCAAATTGGATTCTCCAGGGAAGCGTTATGCCAAATCTCCCATAGTGACCTAATTATAGACTAGTTCAGTAGAGCGAACTTGTATGACGTGCCACGAGTCACTATTTAAACCTTTGGATCTAAACAATATGTACAAGAAATTACAGTCCGTCCTCTTTCTGTACCTTCTTACAAAATTTCAATCTAATGCACAGAGAGAGAGCTATGGTGATTTTACCCAAGTCACTTGTTTGGAATGTAATTAAGGAGTCTGCAAAAATACCAACTTAGTCAAATCATATCTCCGCAAATATAGTGCAAAAACCTCTGAAATTTGGATTCGAGGTTTAGTGCGATTTCGTCTCAAATGGGTTTTCTTTTTAGCTTCTGAAGCACTGCAAAAAAAAAAGCGTTAGAGCGAAAATGCCACGATGACCTATTTGGAGTAGCGAAACCCTATAATCCAAAGCTCTGATACCAAATGTTATGAAACCAGCTCACAAAAAGATAGAAAAGATAGATCAATGCCTTATAATTCAGCCTCTTCAAGGGGCAACCTCCTTTACATTACAAAAATGAACAATTCTTGGATGATTCAAATGACAAAGCCTCCTTTCTATATATAGGAGTCTAAGGAGTCACAATATAACTCAACCGACCTAACAATAATAATATAAAGCCACAAAAATAGAAATAGAGGGATTTTATAGGGCACAGTGATAATAATATGGGGACAATAGGGGCACAACAATATTAATAAGGGATACAACTACAACAGTAATATGGTAATCACTAGTATTATAGGGATCTAACATAATCTTCTTGAGTGATCAATTTATCATTAATCACATATATGCTGGGCATCCCTTTCTAGATTAATGCTTCAATTCTATTACAAAACCTGTTCACTTCCAGCTCTAGTGTCTCACACCTTTCTTCCAATTGATCAATGAGGTTTCTTTTAGTCAAAACATTCTTGAATTCCAATATGGTAGCCCCTCTCACTTATTCCTAATTCTTCAAGTTCATATTTAGTCTTTGAATTCAGGAATTTGATGATATTGGAGGCTTCTATGGGCATATCTTCCAACTTTTCTCTTACATAAACAATGGTTTATGTGGCCTTTTCTATTAATTCTTTCAGTTCAAAAATGATTTGGATACATGGGAAAATCTACAAGGGAGTATCTCATCAAGTGGAAGAACTTATCCGTTGAAGATTCCACATGGGAGGGTGAGAATTTCATACAGAAGCATCTAGAACTACTCAAGCATTGACGACAACACTTTTTTGAAGGAGAGGGGCATGTTAGGTCCCTATAATACTAGTGATTACCACATTACTATTGTAGTTGTATCCCTTATTAATATTGTTGTGCCCCTATTGTCCCCATATTGTTATTACTGTGCCTCATAGAATCCCTCTATTGTTATTTTTGTGGCTTTATATTATTATTGTTAGGTCGGCTGGGTTATATTGTGACTCCTTAGACTCCTATATATAGAAAGGAGGTTTTGTCATTTGAATCATACAAGAATTGTTCATTTGTGTAATGTAAGGAAGGTTTCCCCCTCGAAGAGGTTGAATTCTAAGGTGTTTATCCCACTTCAATAAAGGAAGTGGCTAGAAGCTGACATTGTTGCTTGTGTGTTTTGCTATTATTACACTTCAATTTTAATTTACATGTTGCTTTATTATCAAGCAAATAGGTTCAGTTTTGCTATGCAGAAGCTAGATGATGAGGGAAACCAGCAACATGTGATATTTGAGGAGTTTGTTCACCCATCCATGAACATCCTAAAAAGTTCCACACAGCCCAGAACCAGTGATGATATCAAAAGTATTTGACATCTAACAGATCAGGCTAAGACTGGAGACTAGTATTTATACCAAAACTATACACAAATCAAAGTTTATGGATTTTAATTAGCACCACACAAACTCCCAAAATACCTCCCCATGAGGATTTTTTCCCTTGAATACATCATAAAAATGGTAAATTCATATGATATTCACTTTGTGGTGGCAAAGAAGAAGTCCTAGTTTGGCATAAAGAAATGGGTGGGTCCATTCATATGCAATACTAGGACAGTAGGAGAAGAAGCAAATAAAATTCTTAAGGAGATGAAATTCAGCGTGAGTTTCACATGGGTTTATGATACTTGGGGTATAATTTCCAAGATCAGAGTAGAAAACAAAACTACTCCCTATATCCATACCTCAAGGTCTAAGATAGAAAAGTATGCAAATCAGTTAGATTGGGCAGAGAATACTTTGAAGGAAGTTGAAGAACAATTGTTTTCTACTTCAAATTTATAGACTCCCACTCCTCAGGAAAAAAAAAGTAAAAGACACAGAGAGGAGGGATTATCATCAACAACAGGTAGTGAGGCCAAGGAGTTCAGGATCAGTTACAGGAAAAGGGAAAAAGTGACTCCTAGGACAGATGTAGAAAAGGAGATAGAAGAGCATGCTGCCATCGTAATTGGAGACTCACCACCTTCAAGCAGCAAGTTTTTTACATCTTCTACTGGACCTTCAATTTCGCATGGTCAAAAGGAAACAAAGCTATCTTCTCAAGATGTCCAAGGAGAAAAGGAAAAGAGTGCTTTTGACAGGTACCGAAAAATCAAACTTAAGATTGAGATTCTTAAGAAAAATACCTACAATCAATTTGGAAATAGACTTCCAACTCACAAATCAGATTAATATCAATTTTTGATACAGAGTAGGGAAAGATGCAGATGGCCTTCCTTGAGGCCTAAATTCCACATCCAAAACATTAGCAGGATTGTTGGGACTCATAAATGTCATATTTTCATCCACCTTTTTCTTCACTATTCCTTACATTTCATCATCCCATTAACCTTTCATCATATCATTTTCATACATACATTTGGGTTTCACCTTCTTATTTTCCATTTTATTCATTTTTGTATTATAAGTGAAATTATGATTACTTTATAGAAAATGTACATATTTTTATATATATCTCAAGAATATGTGAGTTTTGTGATGTGTAGGAAATATGTGGAGAATTAATTCCAAGAGACTTATCCATATCTCCTCCACCATATTAAGGAGATAATTATGCAAGCCTATTCCTAAGGAGAAAATCATGGAGGATTTGGTTGACATATCTCATCCAATTCCTAAGGAGAAAAGCATGGAGGATTTGGTTGGCATATCTTATCCAAGATATGTGAGAGATTTATTGAGAGATTTGTGGGATCATATTTTGTAATAATGGGAAAGTTGTTGAAAATGCTTGAGAGATTTGTGGGATCATATTTTGTAATAATGGGAAAGTAGTTAAAAATGCTTGAGAGATTTGTGGGATCATATCTTGTAATAATGGGAAATTAATTGAGAGTGTATTGGATATGTAATTAGGAGAAGGTTTTCTTCGTCATGTATATAAGAGAGTGCTCTCTCTTCATTTGAATAAGGAAGAATGAATAATGAATAATGGGAATTCTTAGTTTTTTATCTTTTATTGTCATGCTTTCATGATTTGTAATTTAATTCTTGTAATATAATTTAAAATAGTTTTATTGTTGTGAGCTCACATATGTTGTTTTTCGTTCACTTCTTCACATGTTGCATTCCTTTTCCTTTATGCAATTTCCTGCTTTCATAGTTAATGTTTCAATGCCTTCTTAGATTAATTTAATTCCAGTAATTTACATTAAATTAGTTCCACTTCAGTCCTGCATATATAGTGCATGTGTCTTGTAAGTCTACGGACCTCGGATTGACAAATTAAATAGTTGGGCAAGTACTACAATAGAATTAAACAAACACATTTTTACCCAACATTTTGGCACCGTTGCCGGGGAGGCACGATGGATTGAAGTTTAGTCTAATTTTTTTTTTCATGCAAGTGTGTTTAGACATGTTCCTAACTCTGAGGTGTTAAGGCGGTAAGACGTGGAGAACAGCCCACGCATCGCATTCAAGATACCGTAATGGGCTCGACCTCTTATGGATCAGGGCATGCAGGGTTTGTTTACATTTATGCAAGTGTGAATTTCAATTTCTGCAAGTGTGTTTGATTTTCGCAACTGTGAAGAGTGTTTGATGAATTCATGGTTCATGGTTGTAATTGAAGAATTCTATTACTCATTTAATGAACAGGCCTTGCAAGAGAGTTTAATTGAGTATTGAATTCAAGATTATTTCTGTGATCCTTTTGTTTTTGATTCAATTTTTAGTGTGCTGATTTTTTCTCTTTTAACATGATTTAACAATGAGTTTTAGCTTGGAAGTACTCACTTAGATCCTAGTAGAAGTTGGGATCTCTTCTTCCTTGGAAGAGGAGATCTTGACAAGAATTAAAGGTTCAACTACTCCCCAAGAAACAACCGAAGATTCAACATCTGAAGAATCCTGCGTATCTGATGGCGAACAATCACTCGAATAGGAGATCGAGGAAGAAGAACAACAGATCGAAGAAGAACAAGAGTTAAAACATGATCTGAGTGAGAGAAACTGTGCCTATCAAAGATTTATCGAACAATGGTTCCAGGTAAGTACTATATTAGATTCATCTTTTTATTTTTTAGTTAATTTGCAGTTACAGCAACTAGACTCATTCACTCTTGAATATTTTCAATTTTCATTTGACAAATTGCTACTAAATCTATTGTTGTTACTGCTACGTGAGTGGCTTCATTGGAAGTTTACCTACACATAACTAATTTGTAAATTCTAATTAGTATAGAGTAGCTAAGCTTTCATTTTCAGTTTTGCTTTTACCTAGAATAAGTATGCTCTCCTCCTGCGTCTTTGTACGATCTCGAGGATAAGAAAATAGGGATGATTTAGACTAATTTCAAGAATAAATTCATGTTTTGAAATATGCTTCATCAAAAACATCTTTCAATATGCAAATCATTATGTCCATTTGTTAAAAAAAAACATTAAGAGAAAGTTTAGTTTCTTCCTAAACTTTAGTTATTTAAATTAAAAAAAAAAAATGTTTTTGCAATGCATCCCCAAAAAGGACAGCGCACTTAACCTTGGTGGTGATTTAACCCACCCCACTCAAATCTTCCATTGATGGAGTCTTTTCTCCTCTGTAACACCCCTTTCCACCTTTAGACTGGCTTCTGTTTGTCTTCACCCAATCCCATCCCCACAATTCGATCTACCAGTAGGTGACTCACTTTTATTAATCTGCACACCAATTGCCACACTCCAGTTCGATCTACCCTTGCACCGTCATTGGGAACGAGCTTATGGATTCCATTTGAAAACCCTTAAAAATGCCAATATGCTACCCGCTTGATACCTTGTTGTGATGTATGGATGGAATTTTGAACATCCCGAATGCTCCTGCTTCCATTCTCTTTCTCAACAAAACATGTTACTTGCTCAAGACGCAATTAGAATTTGGACACCGTGGATCGGCAAAGTTGGCGTTTTCTTGATTTTTTTTTCCATTTCCAAACACACTCCCAGGTCCAACTGATTTATGGAACCAAATGGTGACGTGCTAGCGAGACTTATATTTAAAACCTCTGAACCTATAATCAATTTTCTCTCATTTTCCTTTATTATAAAATGGAAGAATACCTTTCATTTTCACCAAACTTCTTGTATCATTGTATCATTGATTGTCTAAGTCAACAACCATGGGCAGATGCTCGTTTAGAATGGATTTGTTTGAGGGATCCCTTACCAGTTTGAAAAACATGCCAAGCTCAATTGAAAATAGAAACTGTGGCCTCTTTACGCTCAACCGTTTCTCAGCTTGATGATGCACATATTCAAGCCATGATGCGCCCTCCGATGCGCTCTTATGATCCCAACCTTTTGCAAGTGCCCACTGTTTATAGATAACACGAGGCTGTTACGCATTTTGGAGAGAGCATCAAGGAGATCATCAATGAGGATTTTGGGGATGAAATAATGTCAGCTATAGACTTTTACTACTCGGTTGATAAAATCAAAGGAATAGATGGGAAGGATCGTGTTCTCGTTACTTTCGATGGGAAGTATTTGCCGCATGTTGAGCAGAAAACAACGCACAGTGCTGCAAGGCTGTACATATAAGGAAGCCTGCAAAATCTTGGGTTATCAAGCAATTATCTAGACATCCCTTTATGTTGTGCAAGTGTCATACTTATTTAAGGCCTTAATGAGTGTTCCCTGAGAAAGCCGCTCGAGAACTTCTGCCCCATTATACCTTGGCAAACAATCACTTTGACTCTTATGGTCATGTCTACACTTGCACAAGAGCTGACTGATATTTGAAGGTTTTCATTGTTAAGATAAGCTCTATTCCCTTGACTCCCATTGGATGGAGGCCCGTAAAAGCCATGGGAGATATTTTAAAAAAAATAATAACATGCCACAAACATCTGCTGCAATTGTAGCTCCCTCCTTTACGAACCAAGGCCATAACAGTGGCAGCATTGGCTGGCTGTAGCATTTCAATTGCCCAGAAAATATTAGGCGCAAAACGAGTTCAGTTGAAACAAGTGTCTCTCATGATGGCTTTGCATATGCAGGACCTTTTGGGAACTTCCTGCATACGTTTATAGATTACATATTCAAAGGCACAAAGGATACAAAAACAATTGTTAAAAAGGTTCTACTAGAGCAACTAACTTCTTCACCATGGAACAATTTCTTTTTCATGCTTTACTATGGATTGATAGTTGATGGAAGATCATGGTTTCTTGTGAAGCACAAGCTAAAGAAAGACTTTCCCTCTGTGCAATTAAATGCCTGGCTGGTTTGGCCAATTGTAGCTTGGGTGAACTACTAGTATTTTCCTGTTCAATTTCGTGATTTATTTCAGAGTTTCTTTGCAGCTTGCTGTGGCATTTTCCTAAACATGCAAGAACGTTTTGTGGTCATTAAGAAGGCTTAGAGAAAAAAAAATTGTTGGGCAAAATTATTTTCTCATCGTAATGTGATAAAGGATGGACAAATTTTCCATTTTGGAATCTTTGTTATAAAAAAACATAACCAATCTATATATATATATATATATATATATATATATATAATATAATATATATATATATATATATATATATATATATATATATATTATATATATATATATATATAATATATATATATATATATATATTATATATATATATATATCATAACATCCAAAAAAAAAATACATATATAAAAAAAAACATAATAAAATTGCCCTCATTCATAAACCACTACTTGTTCCCTAACAAATACAACGCCTTTTCAAATGTTTTCAACCAATTTTCCTGCAAACCAATAAAAACATTTTGAAAAAGTATTGCACAATCAATGAGTACATTGCATGGGGACATGCAATATTTCTAAGTTGGGGGGAAATCAAAGTATGTTGGATTTTTTTGTGCATTTATGGGCAAAAAGTTAGGATGCATATACTAACAAGATAAATGAGATTGGTGTTGTGTAGGTCAACGAGAAGCTTATGCAGAAAGCTCAACATTACGATGCGACACCTTTTTCATCCACAATTAGAGTAATTTCGAAAAATAATTAAGAAATGGACATTTCATAAATTCTTGAAAATGCGCTAATTTGTTTTGAGTCACTTCATACAGGAATGATCGATGGAGATGACACACAAAGGTGACAATTTTTATGCAAGCACGCTGCTAAGAGTTGAAGACAATCTAATGCAAAAGTGATTTTTCGAAATCACAATGAAACATACATCATTGGATGCTTGAAGGAACTAATTCTTCACTGCACATATCATGACATTTTCCACTACACACCTTTTGCGTCATGATTACTCCCCTTTTTCCTTCCAAATGCCTCAACCATCATTGTGTTGCAACCCATCTTCCATTTCCTTATCTTTCACGACTTCATGCACGCTTATTTTTCTGAATCGCATACATCCCTTTATCCTTTTTAGTTTATTTTTGCCTTCCAGTTTGCCTTCTGAATAAAACTCATTCCCTTTCCATGATTACATTACCTTGTTTTCCTCACCATGATGACGATCCACACTGCTTGATCGTGAGTTCTTTCCATTTATAGTCCTACCAAATATTTTTGTACAAACTCGCATTGACTGATGTGGGATTCCTTAAGGCCCACCTTTCAACAAGTCTTGCCCCATCGACATCAGCACCTTATCTGGGAAATAGACTAGAGTTCCTTTTGAGTACCTAGAGGCTTGCATGCCTTAATGGCAAGTTCTCTCATTGGCGATCATGGGAATACATCAATGTCCCTTGATCTTCGGATCTTGCAAGTGGCTCGACCTCGACACATCCATTCGCACTTCGCAAGATGTACTCAGGTACCTTGGCACTCATTGACATCAATAGTGAGTTGCCTCGCATTGGTTAACGGCATACATCAATGGCTAGTAATCCAATGATTTCTATTCATGCTCGACATTAACACATTCATTCGCATGTTTAGAATTGTACCATCGGGTTTCTAGCGGGTGAAGACTATACACTTTTTCATGTCTCCCTCGGCAGTTACAGCAGCATGCATTCTGATCTATGAGAGTACCACAGTTCCACTTTTAGCATTTATCTTTTCCATGATTCAGCATCAGCAATTCCAATTCCTTCATTTCCCAAGATCCAGTAACAACACCATCAGTCAGATTTTCCTGATCCAGCAGCAGCAACAGCTACATTCCTATTGCATAATTCATCATTCTTGGGTAAGTAGAGGTATGTTGTTTTCTAATCTTTAATCATGAAATTCCTTATATGCTAACTTGAATATTTTGGAAAATTCCCTCACCATGCTATATTTCCTTTCATGAGTCATGCGACCAATTCAATTGGGGGGGGGAACTATAATCACTACATATTCACTACCATGATTCCATTTCTTCACCACTATCACTCCATTTACCATTCACCAACATTTATTTTCCAATGATACTTTGTTGCACTTTGCTTCATACGCAATATTAGCATGCTTCATTAATATTACAAAAGGGCTTTCTTATGCACATTATGATTTCCAGTGAGTGTTTACATTATTATTTGAAATGAATGTTGTTAACACAAGAACCAACATTTTTTGTATTCATGGTTGTCACACAAGAACCAACCATAAGAAAATGTAAATTGTTACTCATGTCTTTCACATATCCTGGAAACATGCATTATTAAAGACATCATCATGTAAAGCCAAAGTTCAAGATGCCAATTTTTCTTAAGGAGACCCATGCATGGTTGCATGAGGACATGCAACAAGTTTAGTTGGGGAGGATGTTGGGACTCATAAATGTCATATTTTCATCCACCTTTTTCTTCACTATTCCTTACATTTCATCATCCCATTAACCTTTCATCATATCATTTTCATACATACATTTGGGTTTCACCTTCTTATTTTCCATTTTATTCATTTTTGTATTATAAGTGAAATTATGATTACTTTATAGAAAATGTACATATTTTTATATATATCTCAAGAATATGTGAGTTTTGTGATGTGTAGGAAATATGTGGAGAATTAATTCCAAGAGACTTATCCATATCTCCTCCACCATATTAAGGAGATAATTATGCAAGCCTATTCCTAAGGAGAAAATCATGGAGCATTTGGTTGACATATCTCATCCAATTCCTAAGGAGAAAAGCATGGAGGATTTGGTTGGCATATCTTATCCAAGATATGTGAGAGATTTATTGAGAGATTTGTGGGATCATATTTTGTACTAATGGGAAAGTTGTTGAAAATGCTTGAGAGATTTGTGGGATCATATTTTGTAATAATGGGAAAGTAGTTAAAAATGCTTGAGAGATTTGTGTGATCATATCTTGTAATAATGGGAAATTAGTTGAGAGTGTATTGAATATGTAATTAGGAGAAGGTTGTCTTCTTCATGTATATAAGAGAGTGCTCTCTCTTCATTTGAATAAGGAAGAATGAATAATGAATAATGGGAATTCTTAGTTTTTCATCTTTTAATGTTATGCTTTCATGATTTGTAATTTAATTCTTGTAATATAATTTAAGATAGTTTTATTGTTGTGAGCTCACATATGTTGTTTGTCATTCACTTCTTCACATGTTGCATTCCTTTTCCTTTATGCAGTTTCCTGCTTTCATAGTTAATGTTTCAATGCCTTCTTAGATTAATTTAATTCCAGAAATTTACATTAAATTAGTTCCACTTCAGTCCTGCATATATAGTGCATGTGTCTCATAAGTCTACGGACGTCGGATTGACAAATTAAATAGTTGGGCATACTACGACAGAATTAAACGAACACATTTTCATCCAACAAGGATACAAGAGTACTACATTTGAGTTCAACACCAAAGGCATCCATCCCATTGATCAAATGGAGATGCATAAGCAAACTGGTGAGATGATTTCTTCTACATTAACTAGTACTACCATGTCATTGTCTAAGTTGCAGGTTTCATATGCAAACATTCAATCCCAGTTGAAAATGGAAATGGTATCCTCCTTAGCAAAGGATAATAGGATCAAATCTTTGGAAGATTTAGTAGTAAAGATAGGATATGATCCTAAAGATATAAATGTTGTAGAGGAGATCATCAAGAAGAAAACTTTGGATATTGCAGCATTCAGAAAGTAGCTGAAGCTACTGGCCATAAAGGATCCCTTGACTAAAGACATTGAATAAAATGAAACACAAAAGGCTGACATGATGAAGTTAATCATAGAGAATAATATACAGATCAGACAGAGGGAGGTAGAAATGGAAAAAATGATCAAAGAGAAGGAACAAAGTCGGAAGGTGGCCATAGTTCCCTTGGATGCCATACCCATCACTCAACTCCCAGCAACAGGAAAAGCAACTACAACTACTTCTTTCAATCAAACTACAAGTGTTGAACAAGTAACAAAACACTAGAGAATATGTCAATCCAGTCAGAAGAGATCAGGACATTGTAGGGGCAGCTCAAAGCTCTACAAGAATAGAAAGCCAGAACAAAAGCTTCTCATATGGCTAAAGTGCAGAAATCACAAAGACTGTTGGATAGATTTTAGAAGGTGGAAAAGGATACATCAATTGGTCAGACAACTCTATGAATGAGATTTTCCCATGTATCCAAATCATTTTTGGACCAAAATAATTAATAGAAAATGCTACAAAAACCATTGTTCATGCAAGAGAAAAGTTGGGGGATATGCCCACAGAAGCCTCCATTATCATCGAATTCCTAAATTTGAAGACTAAATATGAACTTGAAGAATTAGGAATAAGTGACAGGATTGCTACCATATTGGAAGTCAAGAACATTTTGACTAAAAGAAACCTCATTGATCAATTGGAAGAAAGGTGTGAGACACTAGAGCTGGAAGTGAACAGGTTTTGTAACAGAATTGAAGCATTAATCTAGAAAGGGACGCCCAGCATATATGTGATTAATGATAAATTGATCACTTAAGAAGATTATGTTAGGTCCCTATAATACTCGTGATTACCACATTACTATTGTAGTTGTATCCCTTATTAATATTGTTGTGCCCCTATTGTCCCCATATTGTTATTACTGTGCCCCATAGATCCCTCTATTGTTATTTTTGTGGCTTTATATTATTATTGTTAGGTCAGCTGGGTTATATTGTGACTCCTTAGACTCCTATATATAGAAAGGAGGTTTTATCATTTGAATCATCCAAGAATTGTTCATTTGTGTAATGTAAAGGAGATTGCCCCCTCAAAGAGGCTGAATTATAAGGCGTTGATCTATAGTTTCTATCTTTTCGTGAGCTGGTTTCATAACATTTGGTATCAGAGCTTTGGATTCGAGGGTTTCGCTGATCCAAATAGGTCATTGTGGCATTTTCACTATAATTTTTTTTTTTTGTGATGTTTCAGAAGCTAAAACGAAACCCATTTGAGACAAAATGGCACTGAACCTTGGGTCTGAATTTTAGAGCTTTTCGCACTATATTTGTGGAGATATGATCTGAGGAAGTTGGTCTTTTTGCAGACTCCTGAATTACATTCCAAACAAGTGACCTGGGGAAAATCGTCATAACTTTCTCTCTGAGCATCGGATTGAAATTTTGTAAGAAGGTACAAAAATAAAACGAACTGTAGTTTCTTGTATATATTTTTCAGAGCCAAAGGTCAAAACAGTGACTCGTGGCACGTCATACAAGTTCGCTCTATTGAAATAGTCTATAATCACGTCATTGTGGGAGATTTGCATAACTCTTCCCTAGAGAATCCAATTTGGATTAGACTGGTGGCATTAGAAAGAGGACGTAGAGGGCTACCGCAATTCGCAATTTTAGAACTGGATGATCTGAAATTACAGAGATACATCTGATTCAATATCAAGCTCCTACAAACTGAAAAAAGGTGTGTAGTTTTTTTGAAATTTTTTAATAAGCTTGGTTTGAAAAATTAGTTTGAAGGAATTCAAAGGGCATAGTAAAGCATTATTATCAGTAATTGATGCCCCGAGGAAAGAAAATGTAAACACCTAGTAAGCAACCTGAAAGCTCTAGCATGACTCATGAAGAAGAGGAAGAAATGCAACATGATATATCAAAATTATGAGACCGAGTTCAACAAGTGTCACTTGCACAAAAAGCAACAGAATCTAAGATGGATGGTTTAAAGAAAGATGTAGAAGCTAATATGGATGGTTTAAAGAAAGGCGTAGAAACTAAGATGAATGACGTGGAAGCTAAGATGGATGATTTGAAGACAGGCATAGAAGATTTGAAGACAGATTTGACAAAGTTTCTATATGAAATACTTACTAATGGTGAAAGGGTAGAAAAGGAAACTCATGATGAGAACAAAATAAATGTTAATCATGATTTCATAGACTCTAATGTTGGATCGAAGACCCAACATATTCCAAAAAACGATATGAGGAAGTTTAACGGCAAGGATCTCGCAACATGGATATTACATATGGAGCAATTTTTCGATCTCAATAATGTGAAAAACACACAAAAGGTACGTATTGCAACTTTATATTTGGAACCAAATCAATTTGTATGGTATCAATGGCTTTTCTCTCGTAAACAAATTATCACTTGGGCAGTTTTTATGGAAGAATTGACAACACATTATGAGGATACAAAAAGCAACACTTTTTTTAGCCAATTGATAAGTCTCAAACAAAAGGGTTCAATAATGGAGCACATTGAGAGTTCCAAAAATTGAACATAAGGGTAAAAGATATTCCAGAGGAGCATAGGATTGATGTGTTCATAGGGTCTTTAAAGGATAATATCCAACATGATGTTCGCCTTTGGGAACCTGATTCATTAGAGAAGGCATTCAGGTTAGCAGGAAAAATGGAAAGCAAAATTATGGCAACCAGGAAGCATACCACTCACAACTATAAAGACGGAAGTGTTGTTGCCCCTAGTCTTCCACAACCTATAAGGTTGACACCACAGAAATTGGAAGAAAAAGAGCAAAAGGGCTTTGTTTACGTTGTGATAGCAAAACACTAAAGGTCGTAAATGTGCTGAGAAGAATTATTCTACATAGATTGTGAAGAGGAAGAAGAAAAGGAGTAAGGAAAAGGTCCAAAAGAAGAGAATACTCCAGGAACAAGCCTAGATGAAGAACAAATGAATCCGACCATATCTTGTAATGCATTGGCGGGAATTACCACTCCTCAAACCATCAAGATAGAAGGACAAATCAAGAAGAAAAAGGTAATAGTGTTGATTGATTCCGGAAGTACTCACAATTTTATTCATTGTAAGGTAGCAAAAGAATTGAATTGCTTCTTATATGCAGCACCAGAGTGTCAAGTGATGGTTGCAAATGGAGGAACAATAAATTGCT
>APFE030980877.1:32548-60356 GCA_000404065.3 Pinus taeda
ATTTTTGGAACTCCTCAATGTGCTCCATTATTGAACCCTTTTGTTTGAGACTTATCAATTGGCTAAAAAAAGTGTTGCTTTTTGTATCCTCATAATGTGCCATCAATTCTTCTGTAAAAATTGCCCAAGTGATAAATTATTTAAGAGAGCAAAGCCATTGATACCATACAAACTGATTTGGTTCCAAATATAAAGTTGCCATACGTACATTTTGTGTGTTTTGCACATTATTGAGATCGAAAAATTGCTCCATCTGTAATATCCATGTTGCGGGCTCCTTGCCATCAAACTTCCTCATATCGATTTTTGGAATATGATGGGTCTTCAATCCCACATTAGAGTCTATGGAATCATGATTAACATTTCTTTTGTTCTCATCATGAGTTTCCTTTACTACTCTTTCACCCTTAGGGACCATTTCTTGTAGCAACTTGTTCATATTTATCTTCAATTCGTCCATGTCTGTCTTCAAATCTGTCTTCAAATCATCCATGTCTGTCTTCAAATATGTCTTCCAATCGTCCATCTTAGCTTCCACACCCTTTATCTTAGATTCCATGCCATTTATCTTAGCTTCTGTTAGCTTTTGCGAGGCTGACATGTTTTGCACTTGGTCTTGTAATTTTGATATATCATGTAGCATTTCTTCCTCTTCTTCATGAGTCATGCTAGAGCTTTTCAGGTTCCTTACTAGGTGTTTGCATTTTCTTTCCTCGAGGCATCAGTTACCAATAATAATGCTCTACTAGCCCTTTGAATTCCTTCAAAATAAATTTTCAAACCAATCTTAAACAAAAATTTAAAAGAATCTACACACCTTTTTTTTCACTTTGTAGGAGCTCGATATTGCCTCTGTTGTATCTCTTTCCTTTCAGAACATCCAGTTCTGAAATTGAAACCTATGGTAGCCCTCTATGCCACCAGTATGATCCAAATTGGATTCTCCAAGGAAGAGTTATGTGAAATCTCCCATAGTGACCTGATTATAGACTAGTTCAGTAGAGCGAACTTGTACGACGTGCCACGAGTCACTGTTTCAACCTTTAGCTATGAAAAATATATAGAAGAAACTAGAGTCTAGCCTATTTTTGCACCTTCTTATGGAATGTCAATCCAATGCTCAGAGAAAAAGTTATGACGATTTTTCCCAGTCCACCTGTTTGGAATGTAATTCAGGAGTCTAGGAAAAGACCAACTTCCTCATATCATATCTCCGCAAATATAGTGCAAAAATATCTGAAATTCGGACCCGCGATTTAGTGCGATGTCTTCTCAAATGGGTTTTATTTTCAACTTCTGAAACGTCATAGAAAAAACGTTATAGCGAAATTTCCACGATGTCCGTTTGGAGCAGCGAAACCCTAGAATCCAAAGCTCTGATACCAAATGTTATGAAACCAGATTCAAGAAAGATAGAAAAGATAGATCAACGCCTTAGAATTCAGCCTCTTCGAGGGGGAAACCTCGTTTACATTACATAAATGAACAATTCTTCCATGATTCAAATGAAAAAACCTCCTTTCTATATATAGGAGTCTAAGGAATCACAATATAACCTAGCCGACCTAACAATAATAATATAAAGCCACAAAAATAATAATAGAGGGATTCTATGGGGCACAATAATAACAATATGGGGACAATAGGGGCAAAAAAATATTAATAAGGGGTATAACTACAATAGTAATGGGGTAATAACTAGTATTATAGGGACCCAACAGCCAATATCATTGACTCTGTCCATGATATTTGGCCATCTATTCAAGTGATTTTTGAGTAAATAGATTTGATAAAGTTGGCTACAAAGGCCATCCAGAAAGTAAAGGCATAATTTGGACAAATGCTAGAAGAGGCTTCTAGAATTATCCAATTCCTTAATACCAAGAATAAATATGAGTTGTAGGAATTGGAAATAGAGGAAAGAACAAAGACAATTTTGGAGGTCAAAAAGGTCCTCTCCAAGAGGAACTTGATACAAAACTTGGAGGATAAGTATCAGAAATACAACTATCCATTGATATATTTATGGCTAAGTTCCAGATTTTGATAGAAAAGGGGTTACCAAATCCCTTAGTGATAAATGATTAGATGATGACATAGGAGGATTACAACAAGAAAATCAGACAAATAGCAAAATATCAGGTAAATACATCATCAATGAAGGCATTGCCAACAAGCAGGGTACTCCACCAAAAATTTGAAAACTTGTTTTACCTCTAGCATGAGGTAAAAGACTTATTTATCAATAAGCCTAATTTTTCCAAATATAGAGAGGAGGATGAAACATATAGAAATATGCTAAAAGTCCAATTACCTGATGCTAAAACATGGGAGAAATTAACTGATTTACTATAGAAATATGCAGTAAAAAGGTTAATTTACAATAAACGTAAAACAACATGGTAAAAGGATGTTGACAGATCAGCAGACTCAAATTGTATCAAATGAAAGGCTAAAGTAAATGAAGCATCCAGCGTGAAAGATCAAACAACAAAGCAAATTAAAGGGAAAAAGATCAAAGCCAGTAGAACCAAAATAAAAGGGACAACATGAAACAGTTCAATAGTTGTCTCTGTCTTCTTGCATGAAGATATTTCTTTTTTCCTAAATTAGTCTTGAATATAGTTTTAGATATTTTGTAACTCCATTTGTGTAAATACTTCAAAATTTGAAGTATGTAGTGTGGATTCTATTAGACATTTCTATCAAAATTTTGATCAGAAGATCCATAAGGTTATTGTATCATTTGTTGAGTGAGCAAGCTGGATTGATAAATAAAGATCAAATATTTCCAAGGATTCATGTGTTGAGCGAATTTAAAACAAGTATTTTCATGTGTTATTTTTATTTTTCTCAAAGTTATTCATAATCTTTAATGTATTTCTCAATCTAAATGTGATAATTTGGTTAATACTTCAGAACTTGTTTAATTACACTCTATCTTAATAGTTATGCATTCAAATTTTTTCTTCTGATATTTAAGTTAAAGAATTCTTAATTGATCTCTGGTTTAGATTGATTTCTTAAATATCCATGTTAAAGGATTCTTAATTGCCCTTTGATCTTTATTATCCCTTCATTCCTCATGCATTATCCAAGTCTAAGAACCCTTAACTACTCTCTCACCCCGAGTGAAACCCTTTCACCCCTCTATCTCAAAGATCTGAAAAACACTATGCTATCTTACCCTTGGAACATTCCCTTTAATGATTTAATCTAGTTTTGCTTCCTTATTGTTTGACTCCATAGCCGAATGGTCTAAAAGACATCATTTTATCCATCTGTCTAAGCAGGTCTCACCACCCAATCTCAAATACAAATCAAAAACCCCTTGAACAATCATAGCTAGCCTAAAAACATCTTAAATAAAACAAAGTTAAATTTTAAAGAGAGATCCCTCTCTGAGCATCAAGAAGGCTAGGTCCTGATATCCAAAAGTGGTTTGTGGTTACCTTTGGTTTTTCTTTATTTTTACTTCAAAGGAATTATCCGAGTGATACATTTCTGGCAACCATACTGGGGACTTTAATCCTCAGTCTCATAAGACTTTAAGGAAACCTTAAAATAAATATTAAGCCCCTTAAGGTCATTACCTGAAGTAATTTTTCATGAAATTTCTTTAAAAACAATTTAAAAAACTTAAAATTCTGGCTCCTAAGAAGATTCACTATACTAGGGCCAACCCAGATCCAAACCTTGCAACTATAGTGGATGACCCAGAGAGGATTTTAAGACAACCTAAAACAACAAAAACTGAAGCCAATAGTAGCAGGTTAGTTAGATCCAATTCACTCCCTGAGGAGTTGTCAACTTTAGAGGACATCCATTTTGATTTGTCATTTTACCTCTCATTATTCAGAAGTAAATCTGAGAATGCAATCCACGAAACAGCCTTAGATCCTAGGTTTGTTTAACTCATTGAATCAAAAAGGGTTATTCATTCAAATTTAGATAAATTAGTTGTCGATACTTTTGACAAATTAGAAGCTTGGGCCTCTAAATTGATAAGTAATATAGGTGATTCTTACATTCAACAATCTACTAAACTAGTTGCCCTTACTACTACTTCTTTTGGAGTTTCTCCACAAACTTCACTCTCTGTAAATCCACCTTCCTTTACCACAAATTCATCAATTGTATCTACCACTATCCAATCACCTAAACCACTTATTAGTCAATTATATTCATCATCATCTAGTTCCCCTCCATCAGTTTCGAGTCTTTCTTCAACCACCACAACTTTATCCCCTAGTCAAACCAGAATTAGAGCAATGGAAAACCAATATGCTCCTCTTGTTTTACCTACCCAACTCCATCCCATGCTTGTAGATTATTAGAGTAAGATTTTCCTGTTTGATGCTACTGGTCATCACACTGCCCAGTAGTATGTAAACAAGATGTCTGACTTTTTTGAATTGCATGAAATAGATGAAGCAGATGTCCAAATGAGATTGTTTGCCCAAACTTTAATTGGGGATGTCAATAAATGTTTCAAAGCCTTTCATGCCAACCATATTGCAGACATAGCCAATTTTCAAAGGTTATTCATTGATAGATGGGAGAGAAAGAATAACCCATTGCAAATACTTTCTGAATATGACAATATTAGGAGATCTCCCAATGAGTCAGTTTAGCACTAGGTTTAATAATATCTATAATTCAATTCCAACCAAAATTAAGCCTCCACCTGACCTAGCATTAATTAGGTTCCCTAATGGTTTTGATGTTGACATGTCATAACAGCTAAGGGCAAGGAACCTTGAAACACTTGAACAAATGCAGAGCAATGTTGTCAGTGTAGAGGCCAACCTATTAGCTAAGAAAGCATGAATGAGGAATGAAAAGAAAGTTTTATTTAAAGAAGAAGCTTCAACTTCAGATGGAAAGGTAGATATTTTAGCTAAAAGTTTAGAAAGAATCATGGATAGCTTAGAGAAAATGGAGAGGAAAAATCAATGGGAGAATCTACAACAACAACCCCCAATAAGAAACCCAAATTTTAGGGAGAACCCTAATACTACAAAAAATGCTACACCACACCAATAGATTAGGCCCCCCTTCCAAGAAAATTATGTTGAGGATTCACAGAACCAAGAAGCAGAGGATGATACTCAGATTAACTTACTGGAAACCACAAAAGAAGACACTGTTTTTCTTACTCAAGAAGAACAAGAGTTATATATGCTTCAGCAATTACAATTAGAATCTGGTGAATCTTTTTATTTTAAATAGGGATATAAGTCAGCTATATATGAGGTACATAAACAATATAGCTTGAGAAGTAAGAATAATAACGAGACTCCCATTAAAATATCCATCCAAACCTAGACTAAGATAATGAAAGAAGCTCCAGTTAACAAAGTGTTGCAAATTCTCGCTAGGGGAACAACTGAAACTTCAGCCCCTAGGATTGTAGATATAACCTCCACTGAAACCCAAACATAGAAAATCCCCGAAAACAACCAAAATAAAAGAAATCAAGCCAAGACAGTAGAAACACAAATTGAAATGCCTACCACTGAGAAATAGAATAAAGATACTCATAACTACATACATTAAGGAATATTTGAATCAAATAAACAAACCTCAGCTCCCTTTCAACTGTAGAAATGAAATAGCTAAATTAAAGATATCAGTTCCTTTGACCGAATTGGTAAAGAATCAATCTTATAAGTCATAGATAACTGAGACTTTGAACATGGGAGAGGGAGAGGATTCTATTAATTTGAATGATGACCAACTAGGATTATTATTTGGCCTTGAGGCCAATGGAATTCATCAGCAAGGGGGAGTTCCTCCTCTTTACATCATCCTGAACATTCATGATAAAATTTTGCATAACACTATGTTGGACTTAGGGGCATCCCATAATCTGATACCAAGGCAGTAATGGAAAGACTGAACCTAGACATTACTAGGCCTTATAAGAATTTATTTTATTTTGACTCTAGCCACGTTAAATGCTTTGGTCTAATCAAAGATTTATGTGTGACTCTTGTCTAGTGCCCTGCAAAGAGCATTCTAATGGACATTGTAGTTGTAGACATCCCACCAAAATAAGGAATTCCACTATCTCGCTCATGGGGAGCAAAATTCAGGGATCTTTGCAGTTGGATATGTCTTATGCCACTATATCCATTTTTGGCCAACCAAGAAAATCATATAGGGAGACCTTGATGATGTAAATGGTCAGTAGTGAGGAAAATCCACAAAACTTTCCCATATACTCCATGCATTCAAATATGGACTCTTTCATCTTATACAATGCAGAAAATGATAAAAAGGAAATCACAACCAAAGACCTTAAATACAGAACAACTGACAGTGGGAACATATTCCATGAGTCACTTTGGCATTTAGACTTTGATGGGTCTGTAAATAAGTTAGGGGTTGGTGCAGGAGTGTGGATCCATAATATGGAGAATAATCATGCCGAGGGACATGCTTTCAGATTGAATTTCAAATGTACCAATAACATGGCTGAATATGAAGCCCTGATTCTAGGGTTACAATTGGTTAGGAAATTGGGAGCCAAAAGAGTTTCCATCATGGGAGACTCAGATCTGATTATCAAATAGATCAGTGGTGAATATTCTATCAACAAACCTAGGATTGGTAGATATAGGGATACTATTTTAGAATCAAACTTTGCTGCCATTCCTAGAAAACAAAACATGCAGGCCCATAGTTTGGCTACTTTGCTAGTACTTGTAAATTCCCATTTGAACCGAACCACCAGTACACTGCAAAAGTTAGACAACCTTAAGTATTGGTAAATTTTCTCCTAGGACTCTTAGATCTACGACTTAATGAACAATCAAGGTGATTTTCAGAATTGTAAGATAGATATTGACTATACAGTAGACAATAATATAGAAAGTAGCTTACATGTAAATATTTTCAATGTACATAAACCAACTAAATTTACTAAACTATAAATAGATAGTTTAGAAAATGTAGAGATAGATGAAATAATGGATGATGATCATGAGATTCCTCATTTGAAAACTAATTTTTTGCCTAAAGGATTAGTACCTTTAGAATATTTGTTTGACTCTAATGATGTAGCTAGGAAACCCAAGATGGAACCTCTGGGAGCTGACATAGAAGAGTTTTATATAGGAGCTGAAGATAATCAAAAACTCATTAAGATATATAAATCCTTACCGCCAGAGGAAAAGGTCAAATATATAAATCTATTTAAGGAGTTCCAGGATGTATTTGCTTGGAGTTATGAAGGCTTAAAATCTTATGACACCAGTATAATCCAACAAAATAACTCTAAAAGAAGATCATGAACCTTTCAAACAGAATCTTAGGAGGATAAACCCAATCCTTATGCCATCCATAGAGAAAGAGGTTAAAAGAATGTTTTATTCCCAAATAATAGCACCCATTAGATACTCAGACTATATTTCAAACCTAGTTACAACTAGGAAAAAGACAGGCGAAATTAGACTTTATGTAGATTTTAGAAACATAAACAAGGTCTCTTTAAAAGACAACTACCTGTTACCAAAAATGGACCATATATTGCAAAGGGTAGTAGGCTCATCTAGGATTTCATTGTTAGATGGATTCTCTGGGTATAACCAGATCTTAGTCCAACCTGAGGACCAAGCCAAAATTGTGTTTACTACTCCTTGGGGTACCTTCATGTACTTGAAGATGCCCTTCGGATTAATGAATACATTTGAAAGAGCTATGGATATAGATTTTTCCAAGGAAATCCATGATTTCTTAGTAGTATACTAGGATGACATCACAATTTTCTCTAAATCTGACAATGGACACTTAGACCACCTCAGAAGAGTATATATCAAATGCAAGAAATTTGGGATTTCTTTAAATCCTAAAAAGACACTTTTCGGTCTAGAAGAGGGAATGTTGTTAGGACACATCATATCTAAAGATAGGATTAGGATAGACCCTGCTAGAATAGAAGCCATTTTGACCATTTCCCATCCCCAAAACATTAAGGAGCTACAATCATTTATAGGTAAGATTAATTTCCTTAGGAAATTTATCTCAAATGTAGCAAAATTAATTAGGGAGTTAAATAACATGATAAGAAAGGACTTAACAATTAAATGGAAATTTGAGGCCAAACTATCCTTTGAAGCTAGTAAGGAAGCATTAACCAAGACTCTAGTCCTAACTTTAACAAAGATTTTATCATTTTTTCTTTTGCTTCAAAAAAAACCATTGTAGCAGTCTTGCTGCAAAAGAACAATCAAGGATATGAATAACCAATAACATTATTTAGTAAATCCTTAAGAGATACCACACTCAAATACAATATCATGTAAAAACAAGCTTTAGCTTTGGTTAAGGTTATCAAAGATTTTAGAGTATACATTCTGTACTCTCACATTATTGCTTATGTTCCAAACTCTGTAGTTAAGGACATTTTGACTCAAAATGGGCCAGAAGGAAAAAGAGGCAAATGGATCGCCACAATATTGGAATATGACATAGAGATAAAACCCACCAAGCTTATCAAAGGCCAAGGTTTATCCAAACTCATGGCTGAATCGAACTGTCAACCCCTTGATATCAAATTCATTAGTGCCTTTGATGATCAGGAGGAGATGGCAACTCCACAGATCAGTGAACCTTTTACTGATTCACCATGGTATGCAAATATTACATTTGTTTTACTAAACTTACAAGCTCCTCCTAGATTGACAAGAACTAAAGCTAGATTCTTAAAAACGAATTCATTGAGATATTGTGTTATAGATAATGCATTGTTTGTGAAAGGCAATAGTGGTATTATTTCAACATGTTTATTAAAAGATTAAGCTGACAAGATTTTACAAGAGTTTCATGAAAGGGATTGTGGAGGACACTTGTACTGGAAGAGTATTGCTGACAAGATTCTAAGGGCTAGTTTTTATTGACCTACTTTGTTTATAGATGTTAAAAAACATGAGACCTCCTGTCATAAATGCCAGATTTTTGAATGAAAGAAAAAAATTTTACCCTTGCCTTTTAAACCAATTTCCACTGAGATGACATTTCAACAATGGGGGTTAGACATCATTGGAGAAATACACGCAGCCTCCTCAGCTCAACACAAGTGGATTCTAACAACCACAGACTATTTTACCAAATGGATAGAGGCCATACCTTCTAAGCAAGCCACAAACACTGTCATAATCACCTTCCTAGAGAGTAATATATTTTCAAGATTTGGATGTCCCCAAAAGCTCATTATTGATAATGCAGCAGCCTTTAAATGCAAAAGGATGATATATTTCTGTAACAAATACCACATCATCCTTGGCCATTCCACAACCTATTACCCTCAAGGTAATGGACTAGTAGAGTCATCTAACAAAAGTCTGGTCAATGTTACCAAAAAGTTATTGGAAGACAATAAAAAGACATCGAACAAGAAGTTAGTCAATGCCTTATGGGAAGATAGATTGACTACTAAGAAGTCTATTGGAACATCACCCAATCAGTTGGTTTATGGGATGGATGTAATTTTTCCATCATCCTTGGGAGTGCTAGTCATGAATATCCTCCAGGAATTACAAGTGGAACGAAATGATATTCAGATAAGAATAAATTAGACCACACACCTCCAAAAAACCAAAGAAGAATTATATGTAAAATCACAGGTAATCTAGGAAAAGATTAAGAATTTTTTTTATAAAAAGACTAAAGCAGATGATTTTCACATAGGAGACAAAGTAATTAAGTGGGATTCAAGGAGAGAAGACAAAGGCAAGCATGGAAAAATTGATTTTCTGTGGTAGGGGCCTTATGTCATTTATGGCTACATAGGTAACAATGCCTTTTTCTTGAGAAACATAGATGGATTAGATCTACCAAGAGGACCTGTTGATGGTAGGATTTTGAAGCGTTAATTTTCCAGTACTTTACAATAGTTCACTTTACTTTGCATCATTGTACATAACATTGGATATTGTAGTTTGGATTGGACGGTAATCCATTGAAGTTGAAGCTCGGAGAGAAGGCCCTGAGCTTTGGAGGATTCACTGTCATAAGTGTCAATAATGCAGACTCACATAAGGAATCTTTCCAAGGTAACTTTAGCTACAATTCATAGGCTACTGATCTTCATAGTTCTTGACATTTCACCAAGAAATGCCATCCCCATTTGGAGCCACTGTTAGAGTCCTATAGTGATAGGATTCATAATTTTGAATTGGCTAAGGTTAAGCCTTGTGATATTGTACATACCTTTGCTTTCTGCAAATGTTTTCCATATAAAAAATTAAAAAATGTAAAGAGGGCATGTCCTAAAAGAAATATCAAAGGAAAAAATGAATAAGAAAAGATCAAAAAAAGAAAATATATGAAACCCAAACACAAAAACAGATCATGAAAGTGTGCAAGTCTAAATGCCACTACTATTTTACTTCTTCTGCAAAGAATGGTTGTGTGCAGCTTGTCATACATGCCACAACCCATGATAGTCAAACTACTTAATCTTGACTATTTCATTCTTTGAATTTTATGTTTATAGTTAGAGAATAAAATCTAACCAAACAAATTTATCTTGGTAGATCATTATATAGGTAGATAAAATAAAAGGGGGTCATCAGTTTAATCTAAGCCCTTGGAAGATATAAGGTTAGAAGTAGATAGTTTGTTTTATAAAATAAAAGGAAATAAAAGGGTTTGCTAGCTTAAATGCACCCAAAAAAGTGAAGAAAAATAAAATGTTAGAGTAAGTAACGGGTAAGTCGAAGAAAGATTCCTGAAGTATAAAGTTGATTGGAAAAAAGCACATGTATCATGCTTGATCATATGTTTCAATGTGCATGAGCAATTAAGAAAGAAAAAACAAATGTTTACAAGTTGATTTTATTGACCCCCCCCATTCATTTCATCCCTATGCTTACTAATTTCCCCATCCACAAGTATGTTCTAGTACTAAAAATCCTTCAAGTCATAAAGGCTCAGAGCATTTCTCTGACTTTTGGTGGGACCGAACCCTCGGCTTAATGATTTATGGACATCAAGTATTATAATTCCCTTCATAAAAGTAATTTCCCTCCATTACCCTAATAAAACCCCTTTTCCTAAGGTTAAACTCCATTTTCCTATGAAAAGTAAAAAAACTCATGTTAAATTCCATTTCACTCAAAATACCCACAAAATGATTTCATCCTAAGTATAAGTGTATGTAAAGGAAAAGCACAAATATCACATTATACTTAGTATTATTTTCATTCCGCTCATTTCAGTTCATATTAATTTCTAATGTAATAATATAGCTCCCAATATACCCTTTCCCATATATAAATAAATCCCATATATAATACCCCAACCCTTAGTTTAACTATAAACTATATTTTTATCACATGCTCCCCTGCCAAAACTCTCTTAACTCACTAATTCTCAGTAAAGTAAGGATAATCCATTCATTAACCTCATCCGATCATTTAATCCCATGTTTAACTCGTAAATAATCATAAACCACGTTGGATTAAATCCCCAGCCCCCCCAAAAAACTTTTCCCATTTCATCCACGCTAATCTGACACCTGACTATCGTCTGATCATCAATACCCAAATCCAATAGTTCACAGCCATATCGAGTTCACCTGATATCCAACCTTTACCAGCCTAATAAAGTGGTATTGCCCAGGCCCCCATCTGCTACGTGTCAAGTGTTAAGGTAGATTGGGTGACCTTGCCAAAATACTGCCTCCTCCAATAAAGCAATGTGATGGCTTGGGAAACCACCTCCCCGCCCAACCCAAAAAACCACCCACTATTCATTCGTAATTCTCCTGCCAAAAATAACTGTTGTTCAATAAAAAGGCCGAGAAGCCCTATTCGGCCTTTTTCGATCAATTTCTTTGTAAAACCTCTACAAGCCATTGCAACACCTTCAAACCTTGATATTACCAGTTGACCTCAATTTCACTCCTGAAGAAGTTGAAGAGACCTCAATCAAGCTCTCAGTCCATACTAGAGCCCTTTCAACCTTCCGTAGTTGCCGAGAACACCAATTTAAAGTTATTTCACCCAAATTCTAGGTATTTGAAGAGAAATTACTAGACACCCTTTCAATTCGAAAACATTCAATCTCTAAAGTGTTTTAATTAAGTAAAATTAATTGAAATTACTTTAAAAAGTGTGGGTCCAACTAAAATACCTAAACCCTTCTAAAATCTTCCAAATTACCTTCAAAACTCTAATATAAACCTGTATAAGTCAAATTCAAATCCACAATAACTGATTTATAACTACCCCCATTACCATGGATGGGAGACCAGTGACAAACCCCCATTTGGACCTTGACCACCTTTCCCTTGGCAGACAGGGATTTTCAAATCAAAGACACAAGTGCCTATACACTCTTGCTCAAAATTCATTGTTGGAGTAAGGAAAAATATCTAAACCATACTAATGACATTATCCTTCGAGAGTCCAATTTGCTCAAATACCAGTTTCCACAAGCACATGTCTTTCCTGAGATTGTTCATCTGTGCCACGCTTATTACATTCCTAGTGAGAGAACTATAATGTCCCGAGACCAAAAAGTCTTGTTTACTATTACAGCTGAGTCAATCAATGAAATGTTGCAAGTCCAACCAGGTCCAAACCTGACCCCACTCTCCATTGGGGATTTGTTAGACCAGTACACGAAATTGAGTCCATCTAGACTGGCTCAAATATTCCAAACTTTCATTGTAGAGGAGCAGCACATTCCTACAAATGCCCCTCCATATGTTTCTGCCATTTTCTATGAAAGGGGTAAGCAAATTGTAACCATGATATCATGTATTATGGGCTATACAACAGATGAATACATTGATGAGCTCATCCTCGCTTTCATGTCCATTTTCACCCCAAGAAGGCCTCCTGCTACTTTTTACAATTATGCCCAGTTCATAGTTGAAAGGATGCTTGAACAATTTACCAAAATTCACAATGAGAGAGTATTCAAGTACTCATTTGTACTTTACAACATGTTTTTGTATTATCAGTTAGACATATTTCCCTTCACCATCTACAAGCTGGATACTAAAGGCCAACCCAGGTCTATTATATTTTGGACACCACTATTCCATAGGTATTCATCACCATACACCTACACAAACTTCATTCTCTTTTTTCCATCCAGTCATGACCATGCTGACAAGAAGCCCTCCACCCAAAATAAGCCAAGAAATCAAAAGAGTGCTCCATTTGTCTGAACAAAGTAAGGTGGGAGATTAGTACCTTTACCAAAATCACACCAAAGTAAGAATCTATGGTTGCTAGCTTGCCCCATAAAAATTGCCCAAATACCTCCCCATGAGGTTATTTGCTCTCAAATATTATAGGAAGATAATGAAATTTGATGATATCAACTTTGTCTTTGCCAAGAAAAGGACCCAGTTCAAGATCAAGAAGCAGTTAGGCCCTTTCATTTGCAATTCTAGAGAGGCGGGAGATTATTCATTTCTCTACTGCTATGGCTTCTTTCATGTTTTCGGCAAGGGTTGTTTTATTAGCCCTATCCACGAAGATTGCTATGTTTGATGGTAATGCAATGATATACCATTCACATCGCACTTCCTTGCTGGGCTGGGAAGCAGTAGGAATTTTGTTTAGAATCTTATTGAAACATAGATTGAAATCTTTGATCGGTTCTCTAGATTCTGCCCTAAGATTGGATAGGTCGTTGATTAATGTTGCCGTGGACCTGTCGTCACCAAACTTGGTTAGAAATTGGTCTTGGAAGATGTCCTAATTGGTAATAGATCTAGAGGGTAATGAAAAATACCATGATCCGGCTGTTCCTTGCAGAGTATAAGGAAATAGTCGAACAACAACATCTTCATTAGTAACCCCATTGAGGTTAATGGATAGCATAAAGTTGTTTATGTGCTCTTCTGCTAGCATGCTTGCCTCAGGATTGAACTTGGGCAGCCATTTCTCAGGATGGGCCGGTATTTGACTCAAGGGTGCAGGCATTAAGACTGCCCCAGGGTTGTTCCATGGAGAATGGGCCATTGTTGAACTGCTAACAGGGGGATTTGCAGAAAATGATCCCTGTGTTTGAGAAGATGAGGTGATTATGATCGCAGATGATTGAGGAGGAGTTGTAGGGAATCCACTAGGTGGATTGATAATGGTTTGGGGTGGTGGAGTAGATGGTTGACTTCGCGGTGGAGAGGTTGAGATGGATGATGTTGATGAAAAAGTCTCACTGTCGGACCCATTAGGTGACTTCCTTGCTCTTTTCCTTTTAGGAAGAGGTAGTTCGGTTGGCTGAACACCGAAATTTTCGCTCTTAAGTCTGGTCAGGGGATGAGCAGGGTTATACAGCGAAGTCATGCTGCCCTGAGATTTGTCAGATCTTTGAGGGGAAATGGAAAATCGCTGAAGTTTATAAATCAGATATTCGACTTCAGGAGGTTCAATAATCGATTGTTCTAAAATGTCAGGATTTGTAGCAGCGGATGATGCTTTAACGACTTCTATCTCTGGATTTAAGTGTAATAGAGAAGTTGGAGGAGATGGTGAGGGCGATTTACTCTCAGAATGGTATTTTGATTTAGATTTACTTGCCATTCATAGTTCAGGCCCTCCTTCTAGTGCCAAATATGTTGAAGGCCCCGAAAATCGGGTCAACAACAAGGGGGATACCCGCCCGGTCCGGACCTTGGTTGGCAGCTCCTTATCTGTTTGGTATAGCGGGTCCGACTAGGGATTTGGGACCAGTTTCCCAATTCAGTGTGTGTGTGTGAGAAAGATGGGTGGTTATGTTCTAATTGGAATACTTCTATCCTAACTCTAATCTAATGCTATGCTGTTGTATTCTAATTAACAGAAAAACATGAAAATTTATGCTAACCCGGCATGTGATCTTTCTTCTATGCTATCTAAAAAGATTTCAAACAATAACTGGTAATCAATATCATTCAGCTATCATAAGAAAAGAATTTGATAAAGATGAGCTACTTCGTATAAGAAGTTAGACGAAACAGCTGTTAAAACTTATCGCATAAATGAACTTTTCATACACTAAACATAAACAAATAGTTATCACCATACAAAAGTGCCAAATGATAACTCAGACATCCATGCTATATCATATAAATAACTGAAAACTGAATATCACTTTAACGCATAAGCAAAAATGGCTAAGAGATAAAAGTACCATTTATAACTAGTCCTACTCATGAGCTTTAAGCGACAATTGATTTATCTCTCCTTGATTTAATATCCACTAAGAGTACATAAGTGCAACATTAGTAGCAGATATCAAATGCAAATATCAAATAAACCCTGTTCCATTCATTCACCAAAACCTCCTCTGAGGGTGCAAAAGTGCATGTTCTGAGGACAAGTTTTTGATAAATTTCTGGACCCTTCTCTAAATGCATGAGAAGGGTTTAAATACTACTTACTAAATAACTTATTTACAAAAATTGAGGATTTTGTTTAAATGACCGTCCTTTTTCTAAGCAAAACTATTCTAAAATTAAATCTACTAACTATTTCTAAATCTACTCCTTAATGTCGCAAGCATTCAGTATTTTTCTTAGTAGAGTCGGCTGACTGTCTTCCGCCTTTGGTTGAGTTAAGCAAACAGAAATGGCAAGAGCTGGCATTATCTTCTCAGTAAAATTGATGATATGCTTAAGAATCATCCAATGAATATGTGGCATTACCATGTATGCCTGGTAAAAATCCCATTTCAACTTGGTTAATCCTTGGACTGCTTCTGCTTTTCCTTCAGTCTTCTATTTCCAGTTTGCTTCTATTGCTGATTTCTTGTAATTTTCGGGGCTCACAGGTGACTAAGAAACTAGGGACCTTCCTTTTCAAACAATTTTTCTTAGCGATGCGCGATTAGCGCTAGGCACTAATCGCGCATTGGAAACTGCCTCTGTTTCTTGATACGGGCTTCCTTGATGCGGTTTTTGCCTTTTGCGCCTTTTTCTCTCATTCGGTATAAAGCCCAAAATTTGTAAAAATTGTGGTTTGGTGAGCTCTTGACCCTGAGAATTAAACTGTTTGTTTCTGGTATCAGCGTCATTTAGTACCCATTCAACCATGGTTGTACATGAGAAATCTGTGATAGATGCCTCAGAAGAGTTCTGCGACTCTTTTTCTTCATTGAATGGATAAAGAACGCCTTCTGAAATGTTCATTGGAGCGTTGTCTTCCCTCGTAGTTTTCTACATAATAACCTGTATAATGCTTCGTCCTTCTTTCCTGTAGTTCACATCGAGGTGGGAGTCATGATATAGGACTAATGATAGGAAAACTTTTAAATGCCGAAGATATGCAAGACATGCCATATTACGTGAGCTATTTCTTCGAAAAACGCAACACCTTACTTCATTAACAACTGGCAATAACTCATTAATTCACATTAAAATACATGACCAACTCTTTGGCTAAAAAGTTTTCTCGAATAATGAGCCAGAACCAACTGCGATGGAGGGGTCCCACAATTTTGCTTTGCGATGTCGCCAATCGCAAGATCGCAATATCGCAATGTCGCAATGTCATCGTGCTGTTTTTTATCGCAGATTGCAGTATCGAGGTATCGCAGTATCGCAATATCGCAATATTTCAATATCGCAGATCATGATAATTCTTGTGTAATTCTTGCGATATTTGCGATGTGCGATATGCGATATTGCATATCGGCGATTTTAAAGTTTTCTCGATGTGAGTGTTTTTTCAGTATATGTGATGCGATGAGGTTGCGCGTTGCAATCTCACGTTTTGTCATTTTAACTCATTTAGAAGGTGTATCCTATCATCCTTTGTGCGATGCGATATCCTTTAAGGAGTAAATTTCATTATGAAACTTAGGTTTTTTAGGTTTTTCAAGGTGTTTCCCTAAGTTCATGATGTTGTAAGTTTCATCTAACACTAACTAATTTTTTTGAGGGTCCCCACTTATTTAGTATTAGCAATAATACTTCATAAGGAGGGGGGTTGTTGGTGGCCACAATAGGACTCTACATACCTTATTGTTTTCCACATGGAACGTTTGTGGTGCGCGTCGCCTGTCTTTCTATTGTGTCCTGTTCTGGTGTGCTCACTGCCTCGCACATTTCTATACCCAGCGACACAGGGGGGCGCGCAAGTTGCTTTGTCCTTGTTAGCTGACTCTCATTTGAAGCTGGGGGCTTCCAAACTGTAGGCACATCATCCTTCCACATTCGTGCCAGTCCTCAAAGTTTCCTTGATGTGTGCCCCGCCATCGTGCGGGTGTTGCACACAGTGGCCATTTCAACGCATTGAACCGTTTTTGTTCTGGTAGTGTCCTTTCAAATTTGCTAAGGAATTCATCCACCGCTTTCAATCCATCATATGTTGGCAGGTTTCATGCTTCCGTTGTCATGTAGCACAGTGACCTAACCATCATGTTGCAATATAGCATTGTCACTTCGTGCAACCTATTCTGCCATCGCTCTACTTCTTCATCTGAATCTGAAGTGTAGGAGCTTTCACACTCCCATGAGATCCTCCCATGTGCCGTCAGATTCACCGAATCTTGGTCTCACGTAGTTATCTTGTAAATATAATAAAGATCATCGTCGCTTTCATCATTGCACACTGGTTCAGTGTAGCACGCTCGTTCTTCTAGGTTCAGTGGGTCTACTACGCGTAGTGACTTTTTCTTGAAGATCATTTTGTGCTTCTTTAGGTTGATGAATCCATTCATATCGATGGCCTAGTCTATCTCTAACAACGTCGGATAGGGGTTGTTGTCATCGACAATCTCTATTACTTTAAAATCCACCTGTGCACTCATGCCTTTAATATCAACTGTCACCCCTTGCAACCTTCCCATGGGCAAAATCTTCTGTTGGTTCACCATTCATAATTCAATAGGGGACCATTACAATGTAGGCCTACCCATGTGTTTCCATGTTTGCTTTGGTAATGCATTCGTGTCTGAACCTAGATCTAGGATTACCTGGTCCATTTCATACTCACCAATCTATGCAATCAACCTCATTTCCCTTCCAGTGTGTAATGCATGCTTCCCCAATTTCTGGACTATGCGCAATTCTCCTAACCCCGCGCACTTGGTGATCAGTGCCTATAGTCCTTTAACTACCTTATTGTCATGTAGCAGTTTCATGCATGTCTCCAAAAAGGTGGTGAGCACTGAAGGATCCATTCCCGACTGTGGTTGATCCTTACTACCTGAAGTGGAGGCCTCTGCGAAGCTCTTCTTAGCTTCCATGAATGTCTCCTTTTCGCGTTCTAAGTCAAACCCGGGTTCCTTTGCAAGAGCCTTGTGAACCCATGTACTTTCCTCTGGCTACGTCCTCGTAGCTTCTCTCATGGCCGTATCGCTTGTTAGCATCATGTTTACATTTGCATCCTCTTCACGCAGCTTAGACCTCATCATTTGTATATTCTGAGTTGGGGGAGGCTAGAATAACCCCATTTTGTGCATCTTTGTGATCAACGGAGGACATTCTATTATTTCATGATCAAACTGAGCACAATACTTATAGGATATCCTTGTTGGGTTGGTACAATTACAGGCATAGTGCCCTGGTCCTCCGCAATTGTAACAAATTAACTATCGGTGGCCCCTTCCTGGTGCCATTCTGCCTCGTCCTTGGCCTCACCCCTGAAATCCAGCATGCGCCATCCCCACATCTGGGTCAAGGACTCATGTTTCATTCTACATCCTATAGGCTGGGGTCCAATGCATCATTAGCTCGTAACTACAGCAAGTGTGCTCATCGTGGCCTACTAACTTACAGAAATTACAAAACAATTGCTGGGGTGTCTGTGTATATTTTTGCAGCAAATGACAATTCTCCATCGTGTTCTTCCCTCCTATCTGATAGATCATGCACCATAAAATGGGTGTTGCACTCGTCCCTGCCTGTGCCTCTGGTCTCAACGACATTGGCCCTCCTCCTACCAAGTAGTTTGCGAATACTGGGCAATGATCCTTGTCATGGCCCTAGCCTTTGCACTTTGTGCACCATACTTCCTCGCACGCCTCTAGCTGCGGTGCCCTATCCTGCTTCAAGCTTTGCATTTCCAAACACAAATTATGTAGTTTCACGTGGATTTGCTGAACTCCCAACCCAGGTTCTTGTATCGGGGTCTCATATTATCTCATTTCCATTTCCAATACTTCGGCCTAGGTGGAAAGTTTCTACTGTGACAGTGTCGTCCTTAGGTGTGGTGCCAGAGATACTACAAACCATGCACGATGTTGTCCATTTGTCAATGTCATATTCGCTTCACGGATCATACTCTTTAGCCATTGATCCAGATCCCAGTGGGTCTCACCCGAGAGCATCTCGATTTCTTTAAACGCGATGATCTATTCTGTTTCTGACTTTGGCTTGCTAAATTCCCTATTCAGCACGTTCTAGATCTCTGTTATCCCTGTGTTTGGGTGGTCATTAGAGTGCTTGATATACCATGTTAATGTGTGATCCTGCAGTGCACTCACCAATGTAGCCTTCTTAATATTTTTGTCCATGACACCTTGTGCTTCCCATACTTTTCTTACCATGAACCAGGATTGGTTCAGATCTTCATTCCATACCCCTCTGAATATTGGTAGTTTGATCACGCTTGCCATACTGAACTATGGAGGTGGTGGTGGTGGAGTGGGTGGAGATGGAGGTGAGGGAGGTGAAGCGGGTGGTGGTGTGGGTGGAGGTGGTAACCGCGGAATGTGTTGTCTTATCAAACTGACCACACTTCTCTGAGAGACCTTCGTGAGCTCTTCCTCGCTCTCTCGCATGGGTGAAATTAAGGGACTGTTTTCGCTACTTTTTTATATTTTTCCGCTCCGCGTAGTCCCAAACATTAATGTATTTGCATGACCCTTTTTTCACACAATAGCATCTTAATCCAAGTATTCAAAGACTTAATATACTTACCTCGCAATCCCTTGAGAAAACATCGCTCTGCCCCACTATGACTAATGGTCGTGTCCACCACGAACTCAGTGATAAATCCTCCTATTATTCGGTCGAGCCAGTGGTCCATAGCTCGAGCTATCTTATCTTCTAAGGCTTCTAGTCTACGCACTAGTTCTGCACTATTGGTTTGTTGAGCCTACAACTTCCTTGGCTGTATGCTAACTTCGCGATCCACTCGTATAGCTACAATGGAAAGGATGCAAAGAAAATCTCATGGATTTCCATACACACGTAGTGCTCCAACCACTTCTGCTTAGATACTAGCTTGGATCATATGTGTGAACCTGGAACATAAATCCTCCAAGTAGTTAACTCCCAAAAGGATTAGTGAACCCAATATAAATGAATGTACTTGTGGTGCCACTAGAGGATGACATGGCTACACTAAAAGGATTCCAACCATATGGGAACACATTATAGGCTTTTTCATACTTTCTACAGAGATTCCAAAACTAATCATTGGGACCATGAAACTATATGTGAAAGAGAGGTTATACCATAAAACATTGGACATTATGGTAGTAGACACAATGGAACTAGAACCTCCACTAAATGTGAATGGAGATGCGAAGGTCACTAATGTGAAGGTACCAATACTGGATGTGCCAAGTGGTAGAATTCCATGAATATATTGGTAGAATGAGGAGAAAGAGTCATCAACGGATGTAGCTTGGAAGGGATACATGGTCAAAGGAACAGATATAGATGTGATAGGTGGAAGACCATCAACCACTACATGTATGGGCATAATGACTTCTAACGCAAGAGTATTAATGTTATGCATGAGAGAGTCGGGTAAGGAACTATGAATAGATATAGATAAGTGAACACCCCCACCCAATGAGATGGGTTCAGAGGTATGGTGATGAGGTGGTAAATTGCAGTCATCCACTCAATGAACATATGGTGGATGCCTTAGTATCACCCAAAGTGACCCGACACAAGCGTGTACCTATGATGGAGTTAATTCTATGTCTATGGGGAGGTGGACTCGCCTTGTGAGTGGCAATGGCTTCTATGAAAAAGACGCAATTGAAAATCCACCACAATGGTTGCCAAAGGTGACACAAGTGTAAAGAAAGAAAAGTCCTAAAACCACTAGATACAAAGAGACAAACAACAAGCACTAAAAATATCATAGGGTAGCAAACCAAGCAAACTAGAGTGGGAAAGGGATCCTCCCACCACTAGAGCCCATTTAATCAATGAATGAATTAGTGGTGATCCAGATTTATGAAGGAGTGAAATGAAATATAGATATAAACAAAAACATGAAGATATAATGAAAACAAAACTTCAATTCATTAATAGCAAAGTATTGAAAATTGTTTACATGTAGAATGGAAATAAACTAGCTCAAGTGATGGTAGCTTATCTCTAAGAAGAGATGTGGCATCTACATGCCTTTTGAATTGCATTACAATGAGGCACAAATGCCTATTTATTGTTTAGAAACAATGGAAAACCATAAACATCCAAAAACTAACCGTAGGAGATGAAGCACCAAAAGTTTGTGGGCCCCCTTAGGGTAAATTGGTACCTCAACTTCCTAGGGTAATAACTTTGGCATATGATCAATGTTTGACACATACAATACCTTGTTAGAAAGACCTATTTGAGGGCTGCAAATTTCAACTACAAATGTGATTTGACGCTTTTTGTTTTCCTGTTTTCCAAAAAAACATTGTTTAGGGCCTTAAAACAACTCTGGAAGTTATGGACCGCCCAAATCTACCAAAAATAGTAAAATGTGCTATAATTAAGTAAAATGAAAGAAACAATAGTCAAGGTCCAAGTGGAATAGGTGGGTGGCCACCAATATCCACTTAGATCAATCCTCCCTTCTTAGGAAGTAATGGTCCCCATTTTATTGAGTGGCTCCATGAGATGGGGAATCTTCTGTTGAACTTGGTCCCTGGTGAGCCACTTGCCTTGGTGCTGGAGTTTCCCAACTTTGAAAACCCGATACAGTTGGATATTCTATTGGAAATTTTCCATGATCAGATGAGTTGTGACATGTTCCATGCAGTTTGGGTTTTGTTCTGTTGGTGTGAGATATTCTATAATGTATGATGTGTCTAGTAATGGTGGAAAGTATGGTTGAAGATAGTCCAGATTAAAAACTGGATGCAAGGCAATGAATGGCATAATTTTGAGCTCAAAAGCATTGTCCCGCACAATCCTAGTGATTTTTTAAGGCCCATATCAGAGTGGTTTGAGTTTCTGATGGGCTCTGGTAAGGTGTTATTTCTGCAAATACAACTATTGAGTCACGAAATGGATATTTAGTTACTATGAATATCATCATCCTTTTTCCTTTATTCTTATCTTTTCTATATCTTAATGCATTAATATATTGAGGAATTATGGTAAGAAATGAAGGAATTATCTACAGTTACGATTTATCTAAATATTACCCTTCTTTATGTAGGAAAACAACAAAAGGGACAATTGTTGTTCCCTAATAAAGGAACAACAAAAATCAATAAGCAAAGGAAGGGACGCGATGGTTGCAGACAAGGCTAAAGACGAATCAAGAGGATTTGCGTGAGAAAGGAAAGGATGTCTGAAGTTGGAAATTAGTTGTGAATCCATCAAGATCAGGATATTTTGAGGAATCACATTTACCATTTATCTTTCACCCTTTGTGATTATAAAAGGAGACGATTGTAAGAAGAAAGGGGGAATCTCTGTTATTATTGGAATTGTAATTCTAGTTACAGACTCTCGCTGTTGAGAGAACACAATTATATTGTAATGCTACTTACATTCGATGATTAATACATAAGTGAAGTTGTTTTTCCCTCGCGTTATCTGAAGTAACTTACCAATGTTCACTGGTGGCTAAGGGCCCGGCCTCTGGGGGATGTAACTGCTTTCTTTGTGTCATACATTTCCAATTCTCGCAAGTGTGGTGGTTTGATACTTTTCTTTCTTTCTACGATTTTATCTCATTTGATGTTTATTGTTTTCTTGTGTTGACAGAATATCTGTGCTTTATATGACTTACAACATTGTCGTTTGATTCAATTCACCTTCATTTCAGATTGAGTTACTTAGATAAATATTCAAATTGATTTAATCAATAGTAAAGAGTTTAATTATCATTGTTGGACCCTCAGATTGATATCATTGTTGTTTGGATTATTTACTGGAGATGGAGTTTTATTTAAATTAAATCAGTTAAGAAGAGATGAGTTATTGCTACTGTACTCTCAGCTGATGCCATTTCTAGTTGAATTGCTTGAGCAAGGATTGATTACAATTTTAGTAGAAGATCGAATCTTGAAGTTTAGATATTATATTCCCTTTAACGATTGTAATTAGAGTTTATTAGATGCATCCATTTACTCTTGTATTTAAAGATCTATACTACAATTTAGGAAACATTACTCTCTGAATTAATAGTAGCCACATACCGTGTACACTCTTGAAATAGGAGGACTTGCCCAGGTTGATAATTAATGTGGGATAATTAGGAGTTTTAAAAGGCACCTTTTATCAACCAACATTTTGGCACTGTTGCCGGGGAGAGTATAGCCATTTACAAAGAGTGATGTACATCTGATAATTGTTGTTGAGGAAGAATTGGGTATTGAAAACAGAAGGTAAGAACCTACATAACAAGCAAGTAAAGTGCTTGCTCCTCCACCCGCTTTTCAGCACAATTGCAGAAAATTAAAGTAGGTATTTGATGCTTGTCTATTGAGAGAGAACTAGGTATTAAAAATGGAAGGTAAGAACCTGCGTATGGAGCAAGTAAAATTCCTACTCCCCCACCCTCTTTCCACCAGAGTTGTTAGGAACTTAGGGTAGAGATAAACATTTGAATTGTCTACATGAATGAATAAGAAGAAAAACACCTGAAAACAATCAAATTCCACTACCCAAACCTGAAAAATCTAAGGGACCGGTGACCCTTGGACGATCAACTTTTATAGATGACATCTTAAAGAAAGTTGAATCTCAGATATCAATAGGTCCTCGAAAAGTTACTTCCAGACAACCTACTATCTCCCTTCGGGCCACATGCTCACCATCTATAGCATATGCTGAGGTCCATAGTAAAATAGAAGGAACTGAGCAGAGTTTTCAAAATATTGAAAATTCGCACCCAAGTCCCTCACAAGAAGGAAATTCTTGCAATATTCATGAAGGAGGAGGAGAAACAAGGGAAACAGAGGAACCAAGATCCCCTCAGGGAGTAATTGAGCAAGGAACACTTAGTCTCCTAGACCAAGGGAGTGGTGTTAAGATCATTACAACCCCTTCTAGTCACCCTAGGAATAACTCTCTAGAGATCCCGGAAGGGTATTGGCATATTTTTGATCAAATGGCCAACAATCCACAAGCACCCCAGACCTCTACATTACAATATCCCATCATTGACACATTTGTCAATGCACTCCCATGAAAGCTATCCCTCTACAAAATATTCCCACCTTTCATGGACTCACATAAAGGGATCTAGATGCATTTTTGTTTGAATTTGATGTATTATGTTGAGGTTATGATTATACCACTGACCCCCAGAAACTAAAGTTGTTCCCCTCTATGTTAAAGGGAGTAGCCCTATGTTGGTTTATGGGACTAGGTGGGGGCACAATAAATGATTGGGATCAAATGAAAACCACTTTGTTTTTTAAATATCAGGACTATTGCAGATCTAGGGAATTGAAAGACGAAATATTCCAAATGGTAGCAAGACCTAGTGAAACATTGGAAGAGTATGTGGAACATTTTCAATATAACCTCCAGCCATCTCCCTATGCAACTTTGCCTTTACCTAATAATGTGCTAAAAACTACACCGATTAAAGGAATGAAAGACCAATGGATAGAGACATTAAATATTATGGGTAAAGGTGATATATATCAAGAAGACTATGCCAACATTATTAATTTGTGTATCAGGTGCTCAAGAGGCAGTACAAGATTGAAACCATCAGAATGCAGCATGACCACTAGGGACAAAAAAATCTCTGGTGGGATCATTACTCATGTAGAAATTGGCAACCTGCTGGAGGATTTCAAAACAGATATCTTCGGAACTTTGACGATGCAATTAGACATCATGCAAGCCAAGCAGAAGTAGGCTAAAGCAGAGCAAAACTTGGTGATATTTTCCCTAGATGCAGGAAGAAGCATAGTCATAAAGAATGCCCATTGGATATGGTACAAACCTATGCCATATGTACTAAAGGTCATGCCACAGAAAGTTGCCCATCACTCCCAAGGTTGAAAGCAGTCTATAAGGAGGGAGAAGAAGAAACAAAACTAGTCTACCTGCTAAATCAATGTTGCCAATGGCAAGCACAACAAACAGGTATGCCTACTGACCCATTTTCTTTCTTTCAACCCTCGCAATACAATTCACAACAATACCTAGGAGCTATGTGGAAGAACCACCCACTTTTTCCTAATTGGTCACAACAACCATTCTCTATGCCACCTTGGTCCAACCAATCAAATAAAAACAACAATTGGCCAAATTCCTCTTACTTTCCACCATTCTGGTGGAATAATGCATATCCATCTCAATGGCCACCCTCCACTTCACAAAACCAGAATCGGAAGTCAAGCTGGAAAAGACCTACAAACCAGCCAGTAAGAACATTCCCCCTACCTTGACCTACACTACCAGCACCGTACACATTGCAACAGAACCCTCAGACCAACCTATGACCACAGCTCCCAGCCTAGCTCAACCCAAACCCTAACAATAGACCAGCCCAATCTGTGCAAATTATTGAATGACCAGAGCCAAAAACTGAGTTGAGGGAGTTTAATGAACTCAAATTAAGGTCTGGAAAGATAACTGAGTCAGAGGGGGATAAAAATATACAATTAGAAGATTCGTTACCTATAGAACAAGCACCTCAAGTGGAGAATATAGTTAAATAGAAAATTCACAATCAAACTATTACCTCTTCTCCACCATTCCTAGAGAGATCGATTATACCCCGCTCAATTAAATATCCCGATTTTGATCTTCTGGGAGAATTAAAAAAATTTGTGTAAAAATACCTCTCCTCCAGGCTATTCAGGACATTCCAATTTATGCAAAAACTATTAAGGAATTGTGTATGAAAAAGTCGAAGAGGAAAATAAAAACAACCCCAACTATCTGTTATCACCCCAAGAAACTCTCCTAGGTTGTAGCTCGGAGATGCCTGGGAACATATAAGTTCAACTTATTGTTGCAAATGGATGAATGGAAGGAATGATGCTTGTCCAAGCTGGATAACCACTTCTACTTTGCTTGACTCCAGACATGCGTGAACACCCCCAGACTACAAGGATTTAGACCACCAACTACTCATAGTTTAAGATTGGGTTAATATGGAGAATACTGACCACACGAGCAGATGCACAAGACCATGTGATGGCCAGCTGCAACCAGTAAGGAAGTCTGCAAATCTAATCTACTAATGCACAAATAGGATGATAGCTCTCTGGCACCAGATGAAGAGAAACCTGAATAACTTATTTAATGACACATACAAGATTTTAACACAAAGGTAGGATGCCATCTACTCTAATGCTAAACATCAAGATTTCAAGAATACAGCATATCAGGCACAGCTTGGAAGAGAGAATAAATGGAAAGTGAGCAATTAATAGCAAAAGAAGCTTGTATTAGTTGAAAAAGAAGAGAAGACGCTGCAAGTATCAAAATTGTCACAGTCTCCAGAAGTTGAACCTTACATCAAAACATCAACCATCCACCCTCCTTACATCTTGTTTCTGAGTATATATAGAGTTTCAATACAAAGGCACTTGGCCATTCTAGGTATGGAGGGGTCATAATTGACCACCAACCACATTTAGTTGCCTGATGGAGCTTCTGCGTGCGTTTTCTTGCTTTAATGGATGAATCTAATCTTTTCCTGTGCTCTGTTGTCCTCTCGGGCAACTGGAGTGCTTGTATCAATGAGGCCCTATAACTGTTAAATGCAGCTATCTGTTCATGCTCCGTCCTTTTCCTCCTCAACCATACTGTTTGTTAAATATGGTGGTTGAGGAGCAACTACAAACAATACTGGAAGAATGGTCACCTTCGTCCTTCGAGTGCACTAAATAGTCAAGGGACGCAGGCTGCATAACGAGTGGACGAGTCAGATGAGGGAGCCAGATTGGTTGTCGAATCGAGCAAATAGACGGCAGAGATGGCTTGGTGGGTGGATATTGGGCAAAGCGGGGGTGGAATGAATGTGGGCCATTGGATCTCAAGTGGACAGATCTAACGGTCGTCAGGCGGAGAAGGCGCGCGGATGTTATCAGGTGGGAATCTGGATCTGAGCAGTAAGCGGTTTTGATCGCACCACCGTAGGACATGGGGCAGTAAAAGGGTGAGGGTGCGTGATCCCATTCAACATGTGATGTGTGGCAGTGGAGGAGAGAGGAAAACCACCCTCCATCGGGCGTTATCATCCTGACACTTCATGGATGTGAGGAGAGTGAACACCGTCCGATCGTGGCGAAGGTGATCGGATGGTGGGGATTTGATCATGCGGGTCACTTTATTTGATGCGGCAGGAGCCATTGGATCAGCAGGAAGAGTCAACGGCTGTGATTTAAAGGTGATGATGGTGTTATGGAAGTGCAGGGTCATGTGAACACGGTTTTTATGAGGGTTTTAGGCTTTGCGCTTGGGACCTGAGGAAACAGGGGTTTATGTTGGGTTTTAGAGGAAAAATGGAGGCAGCGAGAGTGAAAGAGAATGAGTGGAGTAAAGGAGAAGAAGGTGTTGGCATTATGTTTCTGGTATGGTTATATGTTACAGATGTTGTACTTGATGGCAACACCCGTGGCAAGGCTCTCAATATGTTGAAAATTAAGAAGTACGCAGGAGAACAGTTCAGAAGATGCGTACCCGCAGGTACACCGTGAAGGG